>JARQOC010000005.1:17488947-17562022 GCA_033576535.1 Allobates femoralis | reverse complement strand
TGGGCAGTGAAAAGGATGGGATGGTGGGCAGTGAGGACAGAGGTGAACGATGAGGATGGGATGGTGGGTGGTGAGGAGGATGGGATGGTGGGCAGTGAAAAGGATGGGATGGTGGGCAGTGAGGAGGACAGAGGTGAACAATGAGGATGGGATGGTGGGCAGTGAGGAGGATGGGATGGTGGGCAGTGATGAGGACAGAGGTGAACAATGAGGATGGGATGGCAGGCAGCAAGGTGGAGAGAACGATGGGGACGGGATGGTGGGCTGTGAAGAAGACAGGAGGCCAGATGTAAACAATGAGGACGGGATGGTGGGAGGCGATGAGGCTGGGAGAGGTGAACGGTGTGTGTTCCTTGTGTTCCTTGTGTTGCACAGGGTTATTCTGGACAGTAAACACGGCAATTAATTGAGGAAAGTTCTGCGCGGTCGGAGGATCCTTCGCCTTTTCTGTTCTCCAAATCCAATTTATTTTTAGTCCTCGTCATTTTAGGTTCCCAACCATCCAATAAAGACCGCGGCCGCGCTTGGCAGCCGTCCACCCTGGGCTCGGGGACGGCAGATGATGGCGGTTAACAATAAATATCTCGGTGCTGCCAAGTCCCCGGCGGTGCACATTGCGAGGAGCAGCACCGGGGCTCGGGCGGGATCTTCAGGCATAAACCTAATTCCAGGCACCATCGATCCACCCGAGCGCTGCATTCACACCCAGGGCCGTGTCCAAACCTGTAGCTCAGAGGAGTCTGTGCCGACGGCAAAGTAACGGGCTCAGGCGGATCCTCCAGAATACCTGGCGCTCCAGAGTCTGCGCCGCCGGGATCCTCCAAACCTGTATTCACAGCAACTCTGCTCAGTACAGGTGCACAATATCCTTCATGCTGCTGCTTTGTTTTCTCTCTCACCCCACAGTTGAATTCAAGGCTACATCACTCACTATGATTGTACAGTGTCCACCATGCTGCTGCTTTACAGTGTTTTCCCTCACCCCACAGCTGGATTTACAGTTACACCACTCAGTACTGTTGTACTATGTCCTCCACCGCAGAGCTGGATTGACCGCTACATTGCTCAGTTTCACTGTACTGTGTCTCCATGTTGCTGCTTTTTAGCGCGTGCTTTCACCCCAGAGTTGGGATTCAAAGTTACACTGCTCAGTAAAGCTCCCCAATGTCCTCCATGCTGCTGCTTTCTTGTGTTTTCACAGCTACAGTACTATTGTCCAATGTCCTCCATGCTGCTACTTTCTAGTGTTTTCTCTCACCCCAAAGCACAGCAACACTGTTCAGTACTGGTGCACAATGTCCTCCATGCTGCGCTTTGAAGTGTTTCCTCACCCTAGAACTGGAACCACAGCTACATTGCTTAGTACAGTTCCACAATGTCCTCCAGGCAGCTACCCACTAGTGTTTTCTCTCACCTCACAGCTGGATTCAAAGCTACACTACTCAGTACTTTTGTACAATGTTTTTCATACTGCTGTATCCAAGAGCTGGCATTCAAAGTTACACTGCTCAGTAGAGCTCCCCAATGTCCTCTATGCTGCTGCTTTTTAGTGTTTTTACAGCTACACCACTCAGTACTGTTGTGCAATGTCCTCCATACTGCTGCTTTCTAGTGTATTATCTCAACCGAGAGCTTCATTCACAGCAACACTGCTCAGTACAGTTCCACAATGACCTCGATGCTGTTTTCTCACTCCAGAGCTGGATTCATAGCTACACTACTCAGTACAGTTCCACAATGACCTCCATGCTGCTTTCTCACAGTCTGGAGCTGGATTCATAGCTACACTGCTCAGTACAGTTTCACAATGACCTCCATGCTGCGTTCTCTCACCCCAAAGCTGGATTCATTGCTACACTGCTCAGTACAGTTCCACAACGACCTCCATGCTGCTTTCTCTCAGTCCGGAGCTGGATTCATAGCTACACTGCTCAGTACAGTTCCACAATGACCTCGAAGTTGCTTTCTCACTCCGGAGCTGGATTCATAACTACGCTGCTCAGTACAGTTCCACAATGACCTCCAAGCTGCTTTCTCATAGTCCGGAGCTGGATTCATAACTACGCTGCTCAGTACAGTTCCACAATGACCTCGATGCTGCTTTCTCTTATTTTCTCTCACCCTAGAGCTGGATTCACAGCTATACAGTACACTGTCCTCCATGCTGCTACTTTCTAGTTTCTGCTCACCCTGGATTTACATTCACAGCTACACCCACTCAGTTCCACTGTACAAAAGTCCTCCATGCTACTTCTGAACATAAGCAGGAATCCCTTGGGTCTGTGTGCGAGATGTCATTAGCGCAAGTATCTACCAACTAGCTCAGAGACAACTGAATATTAAACCATGGGCTCATCTCTAAGGCTCCAATTAATGGAACTAAATACATAGGGAAAAACTGGAAAAACTCCCAAGTGCACGACAACAACCTGCACAATACAGCGGGAAATACAAGCGTCACTCACCTCGATGAAGGTGCTGAGCGTGGCGTTGGTGGGGTTGTGGGTGATCAGAAAGCGCATGTTTTTGTAGCAGACTTCCACTGGAGCCGGGCGATTAATCCGAGCCATGGCGAAACGTTCAAGAGATACAAAGGAGGAGATAAAAACGTACAAAAAACCCTCAAAAAACACACAAATATTGTGCAAAATATCTTAAAAATAACAAAAAAACAACACCCAAACCAGTAAAAGGGTCGGGAGGCTGGATGGCAACGGTTCACGATCCGTATCCAAAAGTTCTTAACACTTCGTTTCCGATACTTTTCCTTCCGTATATGTAATATATATATATAAAATAAAAAAAAACACAAAAAACTTAAGTGACGAGTCCTGGCAGCTCAGAGGATAAACAGATGACCCTTTTGGACCAATCACGTTACCCCATCTGGATAAACTGTGAATTTTACAGCCGGGACGGACTGTGACCGGAGAGCAGGGCTCCAGAGACGAGACTGTGCACAGAGGCCTCTAATGGTGTGCGCCGCCCGCGACCCGGCTCCTGAGCAATGGGCCAGGCGTGAAATTCATGCGGAGCGATGGTGCTGGGCGTGGCAGTATTCAAAGGTGTTTTTCAGCAGCTCCATATATCTCCAAAGTCAGAACTGCAAGAGAAAGAAAAAGAACAAGCGTTATCTGCGTGTCCAGTCCATTATTAATGATGCGCTTCACACTTTACAGCAGATTGGAAAGCGAGGATGGTTAAGAATGAACTGTGTGCACAATGCTGACATCTACAGGTCAATATGGGAACTACAAGTGCTTTAACCGCCATTTATTTCACTATATTCCTGCAAAAAGGGTTTAAGTTGCAGCAAAAGGTGAGAAAAAAAAAATGTAAACATAAAAAGGAAAAAAGAAAAACATTAGTTTGTATCAGGATTTTCTGAGGCAACAGGAGAATAAAAGATTGGTAGGAATCTGGTCGGGCGGCCCACATGCACTGGCGCTCCGTGACTGCCAACCCTGTGAACCTTCAACCTGCGCCCCCAGCGCCTATTCTGAAATGCAACAAAGTGAGACATCATGTATATGATGACCTGCAACGATGACAAGTCAACCGACTACTCCACATGGCCACAATCTTACAGATGGTGGGAGGAGAGGGAGTGCCGACCGACACGGTAAGCGGCGAGGCGAGGAGAGGAGCGCCGACCGACACGGTGGGCAGCGAGGCGAGGAGAGGAGCGCCGACCGACACGGTGGGCAGCGAGGCGAGGAGAGGAGCGCCGACCGACACGGTGGGCGGCGAGGAGAGGAGCGCCGACCGACACGGTGGGCGGCGAGGAGAGGAGCGCCGACCGACACGGTGGGCGGCGAGGAGAGGAGCGCCGACCGACACGGTGGGCGGCGAGGCGAGGAGAGGAGCGCCGACCGACACGGTGGGCAGCGAGGAGAGGAGCGCCGACCGACACGGTGGGCAGCGAGGAGAGGAGCGCCGACCGACACGGTGGGCAGCGAGGAGAGGAGCGCCGACCGACACGGTGGGCAGCGAGAGAGGAGAGGAGCGCCGGCAGACACGGTGGGCAGCGAGGCGAGGAGAGGAGCGCCGACCGACACGGTGGGCAGCGAGGCGAGGAGCGCCGACCGACACGGTGGGCAGCGAGGCGAGGAGAGGAGCGCCGACCGACACGGTGGGCAGCGAGGAGAGGGAGCGCCAACCGACACGGTGGGCAGCGAGGCGAGGAGAGGAGCGCCGACCGACACGGTGGGCGGCGAGGCGAGGGAGAGGAGCGCCGACCGACACGGTGGGCGGCGAGGAGAGGAGCGCCGACCGTCACGGTGGGCAGCGAGGAGAGGAGCGCCGACCGACACGGTGGGCAGCGAGGAGAGGAGCGCCGACCGTCACGGTGGGGCAGCGAGGCGAGGAGGAGGAGCACCGACCGACACGGTGGGCAGCGAGGAGAGGAGCGCCGACCGACACGGTGGGCAGCGAGGCGAGGAGAGGAGCGCCGACCGTCACGGTGGGCAGCGAGGCGAGGAGAGGAGCGCCGACCGTCACGGTGGGCAACTAGGAGAGGAGCGCCGACCGACACGGTGGGCAGCGAGGAGAGGAGCGCCGACCGTCACGGTGGGCAGCGAGGCGAGGAGAGGAGCACCGACCGACACGGTGGGCAGCGAGGAGAGGAGCGCCGACCGACACGGTGGGCAGCGAGGCGAGGAGAGGAGCGCCGACCGTCACGGTGGGCAGCAAGGCGAGGAGAGGAGCGCCGACCGACACGGTGGGCAGCGAGGAGAGGAGCGCCGACCGACACGGTGGGCAGCGAGGAGAGGAGCGCCGACCGACACGGTGGGCAGCGAGGAGAGGAGCGCCGACCGACACGGTGGGCAGCGAGGGAGAGGAGCGCCGACCGTCACGGTGGGCAGCGAGGCGAGGAGAGGAGCGCCGACCGTCACGGTGGGCAGCGAGGCGAGGAGAGGAGCGCCGACCGTCACGGTGGGCAGCGAGGAGAGGAGTGCCGACACGGTGGGCAGTGAGGAAGGGCGGCTGTGATGTTTTGAGGAGAGGAGGCTGGGATGGGATGTCAGGAGGAGAGGAGGCCGGTATAGGATGGTGGGCAGTGGCACAGTTCACCATATGGCGAGTTCTGTAGGTATTCTCCCCTCAGGCTAGAATAAAGTTCTCTTACAGTGGCACCATATGGCGGCACACTAAAGCCAACCTTATACATGAACAGACATGAACTCCTCCACGTATGTGGATAACAGCACAAACCTTTTTCGTTAGATATGTATGAGTGGGTGCACGTCTCCAGAAACCAATCCCTCGCTGGTGGCAAGCATTAGCACATCCACAATTAGAAGACATAATGCCACGTATGTATCGGGCGGTAACCAGCTCTTATCCCGGCTCCTTGTTCCACAATGACGTGTGACATCCGGGTGGCGCTATGTGGCGGCACATTACAACTAATACATGAACCAATGGAAAAAAACAAGAATAATTGGGCCTGTACCAGCAATAAAATAGGCGATTATTGGATATTAACCCCTTCATGCCCAGGGTCACCACGATGCGGCTATACGAGGGCTTGCTTTTCTCAGTGACAGGTTATACTTTAGAATACGAAATTGTGATAACATTTACTCTCATGAGACGACCGGCTTATTTTGGGGGCATAAATTGGGTGATGCCCCCTGTAGATGGGTATACACATGAGCTCAGTTCAGTTGAAAGGTGGCACTGGAGGAGACCAGGGACCACCGGAGGTCCCATATTTTGCTTAGCCTGGATTCCATGCCACAGGGTCTTACCCTATGGCATAAGAGAAGTGGCCAATTCTTGAGATTCAGTTTGCCACAGTGAGAATGTGCCGATGGCCATATGTAAGTGGGGGTCTCCGTGGCGCGGCAAGCAGGGGGTCACCGTGGCGCAAGGCAAACCCAGTAAGGGGGTCTCCGTGGCGCAAGGCAAGAGGGGGTCACCGTGGCGCAAGGCAAGAGGGGGTCACCGTGGCGCAAGGCAAGAGGGGGTCACCGTGGCGCAAGGCAAGAGGGGGTCACCGTGGCGCAAGGCAAGAGGGGGTCACCGTGGCGCAAGGCAAGAGGGGGTCACCGTGGCGCAAGGCAAGAGGGGGTCACCGTGGCGCAAGGCAAGAGGGGGTCACCGTGGCGCAAGGCAAGAGGGGGTCACCGTGGCGCAAGGCAAGAGGGGGTCACGTGGGCAGAAGAGGTCACGTGCGCAAGGCAAGAGGGGGTCACCGTGGCGCAAGGCAAGAGGGGGTCACCGTGGCGCAAGGCAAGAGGGGGTCACCGTGGCGCAAGGCAAGAGGGGGTCACCGTGGCGCAAGGCAAGAGGGGGTCACCGTGGCGCAAGGCAAGAGGGGGTCACCGTGGCGCAAGGAAAGAGAGGGGGTCACCGTGGCGCAAGGCAAGAGGGGGTCACCGTGGCGCAAGGCAAGAGGGGGTCACCGTGGCGCAAGGCAAGAGGGGGTCACCGTGGCGCAAGGCAAGAGGGGGTCACCGTGGCGCAAGGCAAGAGGGGGTCACCGTGGCGCAAGGCAAGAGGGGGTCACCGTGGCGCAAGGCAAGAGGGGGTCACCGTGGCGCAAGGCAAGAGGGGGTCACCGTGGCGCAAGGCAAGAGGGGGTCACCGTGGCGCAAGGCAAGAGGGGGTCACCGTGGCGCAAGGCAAGAGGGGGTCACCGTGGCGCAAGGCAAGAGGGGGTCACCGTGGCGCAAGGCAAGAGGGGGTCACCGTGGCGCAAGGCAAGAGGGGGTCACCGTGGCGCAAGGCAAGAGGGGGTCACCGTGGCGCAAGGCAAGAGGGGGTCACCGTGGCGCAAGGCAAGAGGGGGTCACCGTGGCGCAAGGCAAGAGGGGGTCACCGTGGCGCAAGGCAAGAGGGGGTCACCGTGGCGCAGGCAAGAGGGGGTCACCGTGGGCAAGCAAGAGGGGGTCACCGTGGCGCAAGGCAAGAGGGGGTCACCGTGGCGCAAGGCAAGAGGGGGTCACCGTGGCGCAAGGCAAGAGGGGGTCACCGTGGCGCAAGGCAAGAGGGGGTCACCGTGGCGCAAGGCAAGAGGGGGTCACCGTGGCGCAAGGCAAGAGGGGGTCACCGTGGCGCAAGGCAAGAGGGGGTCACCGTGGCGCAACGGCCAAGAGGGGGTCACCGTGGCGCAAGGCAAGAGGGGGTCACCGTGGTGCTAATTAAATAGGGAGGGAGTCGTCACCGTGTTGTGAGGCAAGAGGGGTCCCGGTGGTACGGCTAGCTTCCTATCCGTGTCTCTATATTTAGCCGTGTATTGATCACATGGACGCCCCGGGGTGAGATACACGAAAGCACATGTTTATCAGATGACTGACAAGTGGTGGTGGGGGGGGGGGAGGCGCAGAACAATAGGAGGATACCACCCGAGGTGACGACATTCTGGAAACGACTGGTCCCACATGTCTGACTATTTTTAGCAGGTCTGATACAATGACCATTGCGTAAACCCGTGAGTCAGGGCCGGTGCGTCACCGCTCTTTGATCTGGATCTTGTAGTGACCTACATGGGTTGTCAGGGGGTTCAGCCATCAAGTGTTTGCTCCTTGTGATGGATTAGGAGGCTCCGCTGTGGGGGCGGGGAGGGATTGTTTTGGTGATAACCAGGTACAAAGGGCTAATTGGTCAATTTTGGAAGAAAAAAAGAGAACTGACTGTACGTGGCCTCTGGACTCTGCCCCAATAGCGGAGGAGAGAAGGATGGGGCAGATGCAGTCAGACATGCCTGATCCGTTACTCCCCTGGGGAGTCGGCACTGCCTGGTGACAGCTTACTCCTCTCTCCCCATTGAATCCAGTGGTGAATGTGTACTGGGGAGGGGATGGATTAAGCCTGTGCCCCAATGGTGTCTCCAGCGGGGAGAAGGTGTGGAATGGACATTTCCGGTAACGAAAGGAACAAGCACATAAGATCCAACAGTCCAATTATCCTCTCTCCGATATCTGCGGGGAGGACTGGGAGCCAAAATTGTCATATTAATAAATTAAAGGGTTGAGCTGCAGTACTGCACACAGCCTGCGGACAGTGGTGGCGCCATTGAGAGTCCTTAAAATTTAGGTGAATATAGTGAGAGATAAGGAATTAGTAAGGATCAGTTTATGTCTGGGATACATGTCCGGATCGTCACGTGGCCTCTCCTCCACGCCGGATGGTAATTACTGCAAACGTGACAATGACAGAAATATGATCTGATGTGGCAGCCACATAGCGGTATTAAAACTAGAAGAAAAGGGAACGCGAGACGTGAATTGCCCCTGATCCGGCTGACGGCGGTGGGAGAAGACTCTACAGCCAAGGCTGCCTCCGTGTCCACCGGCAGGAGAAGAACCCCGGGCAAAACCGCCACCACGGGCAGAAGACCCCCGGACAAAACCGCCTCTGCGACCGCCAGCAAGAGAAGACCCCCTGGCAAAACCGCCTCTGCGACTGCCAGCAAGAGAAGACCCCTGGGCAAAACCGCCACTGCCAGCAGAAGACCCCGGGCAAAACCGCCTCTGTGACCACCAACAAGAGAACACCCCCGGACAAAACCGCCTCTGCGACCGCCAGCAAGAGAAGACCCCCTGGCAAAACCGCCACCGCCGGCAGAAGACGCCCGGGCAAAACCGCCTCTGTGACCACCAACAAGAGAACACCCCCGGGCAAAACCGCCTCTGCGACAGCCAGGAGAAGACCCCGGACAAAACCGCCTCTGCCACCGCCAGCAGGAGAAGACCCCCGGACAAAAACCGCCTCTGCCACCGCCAGCAGGAGAAGACCCCCGGACAAAACCGCCTCTGCCACCGCCAGCAGGAGAAGACCTCCGGGCAAAACCGCCTCTGCGACCGCCAGCAGGAGAAGACCTCCGGGCAAAACCGCCTCTTGCGACCGCCAGCAGGAGAAGACCTCCGGGCAAAAACCGCCTCTGCGACCGCCAGCAGGAGAAGACCTCCGGGCAAAACCGCCTCTGCGACCACCAGTCGGAGAAAACCCCCGGGCAAAACTGGTTCTGCGACCACCAGCAGGAGAAGACCACCAGGCAAAACCGCCACCGCCAGCAGAAGACCCCCGGGCAAAACCGCCTCTGCGACCACCAGCAAGGGAACATCCCCGGGAAAAAACCGCCTCTGCGACCACCAGCAAGGGAACACCCCCGGGCAAAACCGCATCTGCGACTGCCAGCAGGAGAAGACCCCCGGGCAAAACCGCCACCAGAAGACCCCCGGGCAAAACCGCCTCTGCGACCACCAGCAAGGGAACACCCCCGGGCAAAACCGACTGCGACTGCCAGCAGGAGAAGACCCCCGGCCAAAACTGCCACCGCCAGCAGAAGACCCCCGGGCAAAACCGCCTCTGCGACCACCAGCAGGGAACATCCCCGGGAAAAACCGCCTCTGCGACCACCAGCAAGGGAACACCCCCGGGCAAAACCGCCTCTGCGACTGCCAGCAGGAAAAGACCCCCGGGCAAAACCGCCACCAGAAGACCCCCAGGCAAAACCGCCTCTGCGACCACCAGCAAGGGAACACCCCTGGGCAAAACCGACTCTGCGACTGCCAGCAGGAGAAGACCCCTGGGCAAAACCGCCACCGCCAGCAGAAGACGCCCGGGCAAAAACAGCCTATGCGGCTGTCAGCAGGAGAGGACCTCGGGCAAAACCGCCTCTGCGACCGCCAGGAGAAGACCCCCGGGCAAAACCGCCTCTGCAACCGCCAGCAGAAAGACCCCGGGCAAAACCGCCTCTGCAACCGCCAGCAGGAGAAGACCCCCAGGCAAAACCGCCCCTGCGACCGCCAGCAGGAGAAGACTCCCGGGCAAAACCACCTCTGCGACCACCAGCAGGAGAAGACCACCGGGCAAAACCACCTCTGCGACCACCAGCAGGAGAAGACCCCCGGGCTCCGCCACAAGAAGCTCAGATCTGCAGGGTCTGATGTTACTTGTCAGGAACAAGCAGACATTTATATATTGGCCCCTGGTGGTCCTGAAGCCTCAGGGGACACTGACGATTTCTTCCTTTTATTAATGGCTCTTTATTATATATGAAGGAAGCAGAGGGTATACACACCCGCCATGTGAGCTCCACAGAGGGGGGTATACACACCCGCCATGTGAGCTCCACAGAGGGGGGTATACACACCCGCCATGTGAGCTCCACAGAGGGGGGTATACACACCCGCCATGTGACCTCCACAGAGGGGGGTATACACACCCGCCATGTGACCTCCACAGAGGGGGGTATACACACCCGCCATGTGACCTCCACAGAGGGGGGTATACACACCCGCCATGTGACCTCCACAGAGGGGGGTATACACACCCGCCATGTGACCTCCACAGAGGGGGGTATACACACCCGCCATGTGACCTCCACAGAGGGGGGTATACACACCCGCCATGTGACCTCCACAGAGGGGGGTATACACACCCGCCATGTGACCTCCACAGAGGGGGGTATACACACCCGCCATGTGACCTCCACAGAGGGGGGTATACACACCCGCCATGTGACCTCCACAGAGGGGGGTATACACACCCGCCATGTGACCTCCACAGAGGGGGGTATACACACCCGCCATGTGACCTCCACAGAGGAGGGTATACACACCCGCCATGTGACCTCCACAGAGGAGGGTATACACACCCGCCATGTGACCTCCACAGAGGGGGGTCTACACACCCGCCATGTGACCTCCACAGAGGAGGGTCTACACACCCGCCATGTGACCTCCACAGAGGGGGGTCTACACACCCGCCATGTGACCTCCACAGAGGGGGGTCTACACACCAGCCATGTGACCTCCACAGAGGGGGGTCTACACACCAGCCATGTGACCTCCACAGAGGGGGGTCTACACACCCGCCATGTGACCTCCACAGAGGGGGGTCTACACACCCGCCATGTGACCTCCACAGAGGGGGGGTCTACACACCCGCCATGTGACCTCCACAGAGGGGGGTCTACACACCCGCCATGTGACCTCCACAGAGGAGGGTATATACACCCGCCATGTGACCTCCACAGAGGAGGGTATACACACCCGCCATGTGACCTCCACAGAGGAGGGTATACACACCCGCCATGTGACCTCCACAGAGGGGGGTATACACACCCGCCATGTGACCTCCACAGAGGGGGGTATACACACCCGCCATGTGACCTCCACAGAGGGGGGTATACACACCCGCCATGTGACCTCCACAGAGGGGGGTATACACACCCGCCATGTGACCTCCACAGAGGGGGGTATACACACCGCCATGTGACCTCCACAGAGGGGGGTATACACACCCGCCATGTGACCTCCACAGAGGGGGGTATACACACCCGCCATGTGACCTCCACAGAGGGGGGTATACACACCCGCCATGTGACCTCCACAGAGGGGGGTATACACACCCGCCATGTGACCTCCACAGAGAGGGGTATACACACCCGCCATGTGACCTCCACAGAGGGGGGTATACACACCCGCCATGTGACCTCCACAGAGGGGGGTATATACACCCGCCATGTGACCTCCACAGAGGGGGGTATACACACCCGCCATGTGACCTCCACAGAGGGGGGTATACACACCCGCCATGTGACCTCCACAGAGGGGGGTATACACACCCGCCATGTGACCTCCACAGAGGGGGGTCTATACACCTGCCATGTGACCTCCACAGAGGGGGGTCTATACACCCGCCATGTGACCTCCACAGAGGGGGGTCTATACACCCGCCATGTGACCTCCACAGAGGGGGGTCTATACACCCGCCATGTGACCTCCACAGAGGGGGGTATACACACCCGCCATGTGACCTCCACAGAGGGGGGTATACACACCCGCCATGTGACCTCCACAGAGGGGGGTATACACACCCGCCATGTGACCTCCACAGAGGGGGGTATACACACCCGCCATGTGACCTCCACAGAGGAGGGTATATACACCCGCCATGTGACCTCCACAGAGGAGGGTATATACACCCGCCATGTGACCTCCACAGAGGGGGGTATACACACCCACCATGTGACCTCCACAGAGGGTATATACACCCGCCATGTGACCTCCACAGAGGAGGGTATATACACCCGCCATGTGACCTCCACAGAGGAGGGTATATACACCCGCCATGTGACCTCCACAGAGGAGGGTCTATACACCCGCCATGTGACCTCCACAGAGGAGGGTATATACACCCGCCATGTGACCTCCACAGAGGAGGGTATATACACCCGCCATGTGACCTCCACAGAGGAGGGTATATACACGTCAGGGGCCAGAGTTCAGCCCAAATTGAAGCAGTGTTTGCAGATCATGAGATCACGACAGGAAAGCGGAGTGCTACAGGGTTTTTTTTTTAACATTTTACTTTTTTTTCCCTTTTTTCTCCTTAGGTTGTTGCTGCAGTTTATAAAAAAAAAAAAAAAAAAAAAAAAAAAGCGCTGAGAAGGGAAAAAACGCTTTTTTTTTTTTTTTTGGGGGGAAAAATAAAATAAATTAGAAATTAATAAAATAAATAAAAATACATTCTAAAAAAATATAATATATAACAAAATGTTAAACTAAAATGTATAAAAAAAATATTGAAATATAATATATAATAAAAAAAAAAAAAACGTTCTAAAGTAAAATATATAATATATAAGGTCATTATCTCAAATAAAGTACTGAGGATGAAGAGTTAAACAACGCGCTGCCATATTCCACCAGACATCAGAGGGTGAATAGAACATTGACTTATTAGTCATCGCGTTTCAGGGCTCTTCTGGCCTCTTCCTCAGGACAATCAATATCTCAGGGAGACTGGAAACGTCTTGATAAGTCAATATTATATTCACCCTTTCATGTCTGGTGGAATATGGCAGCGTGGTGTTTAACCCTTCACCCTCCCTACTTTAATTTTCTGAGATGAGATAATGACCGTTGGGTTTTCATTAATCATCAACATTAACAGAAATAAACACATGAAATAGATCCCTCTGTGTGTAATGACTCTATATAATATATGTGTGTCACATGATATTGTCATATCATTAACCCATTCAATCACAGGATCTCCATGTGATTTACAGTAGAGTACTTAGCTTGCTTACAGACTATGCGTTTCGACCTCTTTCAGTCTTCTACTTGGTCATTAGGCTAATATGACAACCCTCATTTACCCATTTATTAAAAATCCCAACAGAATACCCTCTGACGATAATCCACCACAAGGTCCCACGTGGCAATCACAGCTCTGCTGCATCGGACGTTGCGCTAAGGAGGAGGCGTCCTACCAGCGTCATCTCTGCGGTCAGCTGACGCGATTAACATGCTGACACAATCAGCTGACATGATTATGATGGTAACGCGTCAGCTGATCACAGACAGGGCCAGAGTTATCAGTGCCGTCATTGTGTCCTTGGAAATCTCGCAGATACGGTCCTTCCTCCATGAGGGCAACTTCCGATGCAGCGGAACCAAGATTGCGGTGTGGGACCTCATGGATTATCGTCGGAGGGTATGTTGTTGGGACTTTAAATAAATGGGTAAATGAGGGTCGTCTGTGTGTTTTGTTTCTAATAAAGGAATCCGAAGACGCTTGACATTACCAATCCCGGCAATCATTAACCACTATTATCACCACAGCGTCAGGGCATCAGGAAGAGCCAGGATTTGGCACTTCAATGAATGTGCTAATTTCAGAGGCGGCTGCGGGCTGTTACTCTATAGCGTGGGGGAGCCCAATAACTATGGGCCTCACCACGCAGAGAATACCAGCTCCCAGCTACCTAGCTTTACCCTGGCTGGGAATTAAAAAAAAAGAGGATGAAACCCGCATTTTTTTTTTTGCAGCAAGGTAAGACTGGGCAGCTGAGGGTGACAGTCCGCAGTCCGCAGCTGTCCGCTTTATCTGAGCTGACAATGAAATATACAGCAAAGCCCTATGCAATTTTTTTCCCCCATTATTTTACACACATATGATGGCAGGTTGATAGGCATACAGTAATGTATATGGTAAGCAAGCACAGACACCGGTACAGACTGTGGGAGCGCAGTCTGAGTGCAAGAACCAATCACAGACGCTCTCACAGATAGTGAGCATCTGTCAATAGCTGTTAAGAGTACAGAGCAGTGAATATTCATGAAGCTTGACGGACAGCCCCGGAAGCAAGCAACAGGAGAGAGGGAGACTGGACGGTGCCGGATTTGCCTCCTGCAGGCACAATAATAAGAATATCCGGATGCGGAGTGTCACACAGGAGTCATCACCCGGTAACATGTGACCCCGCGGGGCCCAACACAAACAGATGAAACTCCGCACCAAAATCATCCCTGACGAGAAGACGGAGGAGCGGCTGCCATCACTCACACTCACACCCTTCATTCATCCCAGTGACCACATCCTGGTCTGGCTGATACCAGTGAGAAATAGACTGCACTCCCCAGCAGGAGGGGTCGGGTTATAGTCAACGGGCATTATAGAACAGCGTGGAGAGCTGGTGAGGGCACAGGGGCGTCACATACAGAGGAATCAGTCATATAATACAGCTGTATATACACACCCGATACCTGTACTGATTATAGAGGACCCCCTGCCCCGGTATATATAGAGGCTGTATATACACACCTGATACTGATTATAGAGGACCCCCTGCCCCAGTATATATAGAGGCTGTATATACACACCTGATACCTGTACGTATTATAGAGGACCCCCTGCCCCGGTATATATAGAGGCTGTATATACACACCTAGTACCTGTACAGATTATAGAGGACCCCCTGCCCCGGTATATATAGAGGCTGTATATACACACCTGATACATGTACTGATTATAGAGGACCCCCTGCCCCAGTATATATAGAGGCTGTATATACACACCTGATACCTGTACTGATTATAGAGGACCCCCTGCCCCGGTATATATAGAGGCTGTATATACACACCTGATACCTGTACTGATTATAGAGGACCCCCTGCCCCGGTATATATAGAGGCTGTATATACACACCTGATACCTGTACTGATTATAGAGGACCCCCTGCCCCAGTATATATAGAGGCTGTATATACACACCTGATACCTGTACTGATTATAGAGGACCCCCTGCCCCAGTATATATAGAGGCTGTATATACACACCTGATACCTGTACGGATTATAGAGGACCCCCTGCCCCAGTATATATAGAGGCTGTATATACACACCTGATACCTGTACGGATTATAGAGGACCCCCTGCCCCAGTATATATAGAGGCTGTATATACACACCTGATACCTGTACTGATTATAGAGGACCCCCTGCCCCAGTATATATAGAGGCTGTATATACACACCTGGTACAGATTATAGAGGACCCCCTGCCCCAGTATATATAGAGGCTGTATATACACACCTGATACCTGTACAGATTATAGAGGACCCCCTGCCCCGGTATATATAGAGGCTGTATATACACACCTGATACCTGTACGGATTATAGAGGACCCCCTGCCCCAGTATATATAGAGGCTGTATATACACACCTGATACCTGTACGGATTATAGAGGACCCCCTGCCCCAGTATATATAGAGGCTGTATATACACACCTGATACCTGTACTGATTATAGAGGACGCCCTGCCCCAGTATATATAGAGGCTGTATATACACACCTAGTACCAGTACTGATTATAGAGGACGCCCTGCCCCGGTATATATAGAGGCTGTATATACACACCTGATACCTGTACTGATTATAGAGGACGCCCTGCCCCGGTATATATAGAGGCTGTATATACACACCTGGTACAGATTATAAGGGACCCCATATAGAGGCTGTATATACACACCTGATACCTGTACAGATTATAGAGGACCCCCTGCCCCAGTATATATAGAGGCTGTATATACACACCTGGTACAGATTATAGGGGACCCCCTGCCCCAGTATATATAGAGGCTGTATATGCACACCTGATACTGATTATAGGGGACCCCCTGCCCCAGTATATATAGAGGCTGTATATACACACCTGGTACTGATTATAGGGGACCCCCTGCCCCAGTATATATAGAGGCTGTATATACACAGCTGATACCTGGTACTGATTATAGAGACCCCCTGCCCCAGTATATATAGAGGCTGTATATACACACCTAGTACCAGTACTGATTATAGTTATAGAGGACGCCCTGCCCCGGTATATATAGAGGCTGTATATACACACCTGATACCTGTACTGATTATAGAGGACCCCCTGCCCCAGTATATATAGAGGCTGTATATACACACCTGATACCTGGTACAGATTATAGAGGACCCCCTGCCCCAGTATATATAGAGGCTGTATATACACACCTGATACCTGTACAGATTATAGAGGACCCCCTGCCCCAGTATATATAGAGGCTGTATATACACACCTGATACCTGTACTGATTATAGAGGACCCCCTGCCCCAGTATATATAGAGGCTGTATATACACACCTGATACCTGTACTGATTATAGAGGACCCCCTGCCCCAGTATATATAGAGGCTGTATATACACACCTGGTACAGATTATAGAGGACCCCCTGCCCCAGTATATATAGAGGCTGTATATACACACCTGATACTGATTATAGAGGACCCCCTGCCCCAGTATATATAGAGGCTGTATATACACACCTGATACCTGTACTGATTATAGGGGACCCCCTGCCCCAGTATATATAGAGGCTGTATATACACACCTGATACCTGTACTGATTATAGAGGACCCCCTGCCCCAGTATATATAGAGGCTGTATATACACACCTAGTACCAGTACTGATTATAGAGGACGCCCTGCCCCGGTATATATAGAGGCTGTATATACACACCTGATACCTGTACTGATTATAGAGGACGCCCTGCCCCGGTATATATAGAGGCTGTATATACACACCTGGTACAGATTATAGAGGACCCCCTGCCCCGGTATATATAGAGGCTGTATATACACACCTGGTACCTGTACTGATTATAGAGGACCCCCTGCCCTGGTGTATATAGAGGCTATGTATACAGACCTGGCACTAGCAGTGGTTATGGGGGTCGTGGCGGTGCCGGCGTGTCGTCAGGCTCTTAGGTCTCCGCACAGAACCAGTCGCAGCTGCCCGCTCCCAGCGCTCGGTGCTGACACAGTCACACACTACTTGCACTTGTAAGGCTCTTACAGCAACTAATCCCTGCACAAATACGCTTTTCTTCCTCCTCCTCCTCCTCCTCCTCCTCGCTCTGGGCTGTGGATCCAGGTTGTCAGCAGGGCGCAGCAGTCCCCGCTATAGGGGAAGGTACCTCTCCATATACAGCACCGGGGACTCCCCACCCGTAATGTCACAAGGAAAACACTACAGCCCTGCTCCAGGGGGGGCGTGCTACTGCTCCCTGTTACCAGCCACTGGAGAACATGGTGAGGAGACTGTAGGACAGGTGACTACAATCTATTACTCCCTGTTATCAGCCATTACTGGGGGAGGAGACTGTAGGACAGGTGAGTACAATCTATTACTCCCTGTTATCAGCCATTACTGGGGGAGGAGACTGTAGGACAGGTGACTACAATCTATTACTCCCTGTTATCAGCCATTACTGGGGGAGGAGACTGTAGGACAGGTGAGTACAATCTATTACTCCCTGTTATCAGCCATTACTGGGGAGGAGGAGACTGTAGGACAGGTGACTACAATCTATTACTCCCTGTTATCAGCCATTACTGGAGGAGGAGACTGTAGGACAGGTGACTACAATCTATTACTCCCTGTTATCAGCCATTACTGGGGGAGGAGACTGTAGGACAGGTGAGTACAATCTATTACTCCCTGTTATCAGCCATTACTGGAGGAGGAGGAGACTGTAGGACAGGTGGCTACAATCTATTACTCCCTGTTATCAGCCATTACTGGGGAGGAGACTGTAGGACAGGTGACTACAATCTATTACTCCCTGTTATCAGCCATTACTGGGGAGGAGACTGTAGGACAGGAGGCTACAATTTATTATTCCCTGTTATCAGCCATTACTAGGGAGGAGACTGTAGGACAGGTGACTACAATCTATTACTCCCTGTTATCAGCCATTACTAGGGAGGAGACTGTAGGACAGGTGACTACAATCTATTACTCCCTGTTATCAGCCATTACTGGAGGAGGAGACTGTAGGACAGGTGAGTACAATCTATTACTCCCTGTTATCAGCCATTACTGGGGGAGGAGACTGTAGGACAGGTGACTACAATCTATTACTCCCTGTTATCAGCCATTACTGGGGGAGGAGACTGTAGGACAGGTGAGTACAATCTATTACTCCCTGTTATCAGCCATTACTGGGGGAGGAGGAGACTGTAGGACAGGTGACTACAATCTATTACTCCCTGTTATCAGCCATTACTGGAGGAGGAGACTGTAGGACAGGTGACTACAATCTATTGCTCCCTGTTATCAGCCATTACTGGAGGAGGAGACTGTAGGACAGGTGACTACAATCTATTACTCCCTGTTATCAGCCATTACTGTGGGAGGAGACTGTAGTATGGCAGGTATGTCGGCTCCAGGGGTTGCACATTTCGGGGCCCCCGGTGTGATGTGGGGTGAGGTTTCTCGGTGACGGATACACTCTGTACTCAGCCATTCAGTAGGCCTCTGCTGCCATGGTAACAGCCGGCCGTATGATGGGGGATGTAATAGAAAAACCCTGCAGACAGCATCAAGGTGTAAAATATCGCAATTGAAATGGGCGACGTGTAAGCGACATCACACGAGGCCTAGAAAAAGCCGAGCGCCTCCCCTCCCCCGCACCGGGGCCCTGGCACTGACACCACCTCGCTAATATAACCTTAAAGGGCCACAAGGGGCAGCAAGGAGCCACATAGTGGGGGAGGAGAGGCGAGGGGGGAAAGAGCGAGGGGGCGAGAGGGGGGAAAGAGCGAGGGGGCGAGAGGGGGGAAAGAGCGAGGGGGCGGAGAGGGGGAAAGAGCGAGGGCGAGAGGGGGGAAAGAGCGAGGGGGCGAGAGGGGGGAAAGAGCGAGGGGGCGAGAGGGGGGAAAGAGCGAGGGGGCGAGAGGGGGGAAAGAGCGAGGGGGCGAGAGGGGGGAAAGAGCGAGGGGGCGAGAGGGGGGAAAGAGCGAGGGGGCGAGAGGGGGGAAAGAGCGAGGGGGCGAGAGGGGGGAAAGAGCGAGGGGGCGAGAGGGGGGAAAGAGCGAGGGGGCGAGAGGGGGGAAAGAGCGAGGGGGCGAGAGGGGGGAAAGAGCGAGGGGGCGAGAGGGGGGAAAGAGCGAGGGGGCGAGAGGGGGAAAGAGCGAGGGGGCGAGAGGGGGGAAAGAGCGAGGGGGCGAGAGGGGGGAAAGAGCGAGGGGGCGAGAGGGGGGAAAGAGCGAGGGGGCGAGAGGGGGGAAAGAGCGAGGGGGGCGAGAGGGGGGAAAGAGCGAGGGGGCGAGAGGGGGGAAAGAGCGACGAGGGGGAGCGAGAGGGGGGAAAGAGCGGGAGGCGAGGGGGGAAAGAGCGGGAGGCGAGGGGGGAAAGAGCGGGAGGCGAGGGGGGAAAGAGCGGGAGGCGAGGGGGGAAAGAGCGGGAGGCGAGGGGGGAAAGAGCGGGAGGCGAGGGGGGAAAGAGCGGGAGGCGAGGGGGGAAAGAGCGGGAGGCGAGGGGGGAAAGAGCGGGAGGCGAGGGGGGAAAGAGCGGGAGGCGAGGGGGGAAAGAGCGGGAGGCGAGGGGGGAAAGAGCGGGAGGCGAGGGGGGAAAGAGCGGGAGGCGAGGGGGGAAAGAAGGGACGGGAGAAGGGACAGGATACAAAGAAGGGACGGGAGACAAAATAGGGAAGGAAGGGAAAGGAAGGAAAAAAAGGAATAAAGAAAGGACGGGATAGGAAAGTAAAAGGGAAAATATATTTAAGAACTGAAGGATGGGACGATACAGAAAAGAAAGAACGGAAGGAAGATACAGGAAAGAAAGACGAGAAGGAAGGGAAGAGAAAGGAAAGAAGGAAGGAAGGGAACGGAGAGAAAGGAATGAAGGATAGGAAGGTAAAAAAGGAAAGAAAGGGCACAGAAGGAAATGGAAGTAGAAGAAAGCCATATTAGGAGGATGAGGACAAGTTACATAACGTAGAGGTCTGTCCCTGTACGAGGAGCACGGGACAGAGACCAGAGGAATCATCCCACAATCCTCCGTGACAACGTTTCCCGGTCGCCATGACAGCGGTCACCTTGTTGTGATTCATGTAAAGTGACGGATACTTAGTATCAAGTTTCAGAATTTAAATCAGAAGGAAAAAAATCCCCCAGGACGTCACTACTGAGCCGGGCGGTCAGAACCGGCTCACCGGGGATCAGTGTCCCTGCAGCGCCCCCCCAGGTGACACGGAGCATTACACAGTGACAGTCCTGATCTGGAGCATGTAATGGCACCTGAGAGTCGTCGTCTGCCGCTAACTCCCCTCCCCCCACTGTAAACTCCCTTTCAGACAACTTCTCATTTGATGGAGAATATGACAAATAGACAGATTGTAAATAACTTAAAATTAGCTTATCATGACCCCCCCCCCCCCCCAAAAAAAAATGCAAATTCCAAAGTGCCGGCCAGTACAGGTCTCCCTTGTGTTCACTGCCTGTTGTCTAGTGTAATCTGTCCATAGTAGAATGGTAGTTAGCAGTGGCGTAACTTCAGGCCCAGGGGCCCCAATGCAAAAGCTCCGACGGGGTCCCCAATTATTGCAAATCTTTAATAGTATTAGTCTTTTTCTATAGGCCAAAGGGACTTTTGGGGCCCCCCTATGCTCCAGGGCCCGGGTGCGATCGCAACCTCTGCATCTATTGTAGTTACACCCCTGGTGGTTAGCATACTAGGAAGTCATGCAGAAGGGAAGTTCCAGCACCTATGGTTCGGGCAGAATGCCGACGAAGAGATCCCCTCAATCTACTCAGGACTTATAGAGGGGTTACTACACTAGAAAACTCTTTAATCATACAAGTGTTCCAGCCTGAAATAAAGATCTCCATCTGGAGGACTCAACTTCTTTAAATACCTTGACTGTCCTGCGGGGGTGCTGTGGGACGATCCACAAACACCTCCACCCTGTAAGATCTGATGTATAACCTTTCATCATTTCGTAAAGGTGGAGAATGTTCCTGTGTTATTATCGTCAGCGTCTTGGCTCAACTATGAGACAGATTGACTTATGAGGGTGCTCCGGCCAAATATAGGCTCAGCCGCCTGCGCTCTGCACCCCGGGGCCGGCACGTCCTGTGCAACCTGAGCTCACAGCACACGGGACACAAGGCTGCAGGGACTGACAGGTGGGATATTTAAGTTTTTACCTTATAAGCTTGGATTGCTGGGCCCCGATGCCCATTGTACCCATCCCCAGCAACCTGCTGGCAAGTGCCTCTGGCGGCAACCCAACCCCCATGTAAACATAAGGCAATAAAATAAATGAATTTCCGTCATCACATTCATCAGGTAGGAGCCTGGGGCCCCACATTGGGGAAATCAATGACTTTACAATAGGGGTCTCCAAATCTATTCCGGGCCCATGGTGGAATGGACACACGGACTTAAGTTTGGCCAGTGCCAGGCAGAGAGTCCAAAAAGTTTAAAAAACTTTCAACTGGGGCAAAACTTTTTTTCCCCCCTAAAATCAGAAATCACGAGTGAGGATGAGGGCGCCCCCTATGGACTCAATCCTGCAATGCCGTGCCATACACAGCCTGGTACAGGAGGCATCGTGGCACGGTTTTGGGTTCGGTCCAGCGGGGAGCGATTGTTATATCAGCCAGTTAATCCGTCATTTTCACAGTCCGTGCGGGACAGCATGTAATTTAGGATCAATGGGGGCCGCGTGATGTGCAGCGACTGCACCAATGAGCCGGATCTGTGCGCTGGCACCGCCAACGGGCTTATAATGACAGTGCGCTGGGTGCCAGCCGCGTGGGCAATAATGCAGAGATCTAATCTGGTACAGTCTGCTGCCTCCGGCGCCCGATGCCAGCGCTCCTCATCACTGCGCTCATCAACCAGCGAGAGACGAAGGGTTAAAGAGTTCTGCCCCAGCAATGATGCCCAGTGCCAGCTCCCACCCTGGACGGGCAGCAGGCAGGCACAGTGCTGCCCGACATTAGTGATGGAATTAAGAATGACAACTTCTTCACTAAGATCTCTGCTTGCTGTCAATGAAATCCCGTCCTCACAGCTGAAGGTTTGTCACAATATCGTCAATGTGGACAATCCTCCACACAAGTATTATAGCTCGTAACAATGTACCAGTGCAGCTGATTCAGTCTGGAGTCCAAAGGGATTGACTTACTGGATACATGGCAGTCATCGCTCCCATCTAGGAGAGTGAGTGTTCTTCATAAGACAGCGCCACCCCAGCCCACAGGTCGCACGCGGTATTGCAGCTCGGTCCGATCACTCCACAGTGGACATATTTTTTTTTACATGTTTCCAATTACAAAACAGCAAGAAGAGATGGTTAACAATTGTGAGGAGTGGAAACACCAGAGTCACGGCGGTGTACAGATCGCCGGCGTTCATTACCCGGCACACAGGAGTGTAAGGGCCAATTAGTGCAATTCCTCCAGACGCAGCGAGGCCCCCAGCGGCCACCACACGTGAGAGCGACGGCGTCAACAACATATTTCCACCAGCTCAGCAATAACACCGCTCTCCACCGGGGCCCCAAGAGGTCTGCAGTGCAGCGCCACCACAGGAGAAGTCAGGCATTACACCGTCCTCACCAAAATCACTGGGCAGGAGAGGATGTTCCTAAATGTGTGACCTATTATTAAACCTCGACAGCCCCCCTGGGGACGGCAGTGGCCCCTCGACACCTTTTTGGGGGTCGGAGTCACCCGTGACAATGAAGGTGGCCACATTTAGCGATCCTGGCGCTTAGAAGCTTTCTAGTAAAGAGCTTGTAAGCGCTGCGCTCCTTTGCTGGCCAGACTTCAGAGGTGCAGTGCAAAGTCACATGTTTTACAATCAATTTCCAATTCTTATTAGGAAACCGTCACTTTAAATTCATCACCAGCACAAGTATCTGTTACAATGTATCAGTGCAGATAAAACACATCAGGCTGGAGGACTGGACACAACGTTACCACTCCCGGGGGTGAGAAGATTCGGGTCTGTGCCTGTTTTCAGCCACAGAAAAGCAAGCGGAGACCCTGCACAATTACAGACACGTCTATCCGTCACCGACCGGCCATCGATTCGAGGATTATATCATCCCTTGATGTAAAGCGGGGCCGGCTCCGACCAATGGGAACAGCCGGATCCACATTTGCACATATTTGTTTAAATTTTCATATTTCTATTTTGGATATTTCCAATGAATGAACAAGAACGAAAAAGTCAGAGCCGCCATATACAGCCCCTCCGCAGTCAGAGCCGCCATATACAGCCCCTCCGCAGTCAGAGCCGCCATATACAGCCCCTCCGCAGTCAGAGCCGCCATATACAGCCCCTCCGCAGTCAGAGCCGCCATATACAGCCCCCTCCGCAGTCAGAGCCGCCATATACAGCCCCCTCCGCAGTCAGAGCCGCCATATACAGCCCCCTCCGCAGTCAGAGCCGCCATATACAGCCCCCCCGCAGTCAGAGCCCCCATATACAGCCCCTCCGCAGTCAGAGCCGCCATATACAGTCCCTCCGCAGTCAGAGCCGCCATATACAGCCCCTCCGCAGTCAGAGCCGCCATATACAGCCCCTCCGCAGTCAGAGTCGCCATATACAGCCCCTCCGCAGTGGGAGTCGCCATATACAGCCCCTCCGCAGTGGGAGCCGCCATATACAGCCCCTCCGCAGTCAGAGCCGCCATATACAGCCCCTCCGCAGTCAGAGCCGCCATATACAGCCCCTCCGCAGTCAGAGTCACCATATACAGCCCCTCCGCAGTGGGAGCCGCCATATACAGCCCCTCCGCAGTCAGAGCCGCCATATACAGCCCCTCCGCAGTCAGAGCCGCCATATACAGCCCCTCCGCAGTCAGAGACGCCATATACAGCCCCTCCGCAGTGGGAGCCGCCATATACAGCCCCTCCGCAGTGAGAGCCGCCATATACAGCCCCTTCGCAGTCAGAGCCGCCATATACAGCCCCTCCGCAGTCAGAGACGCCATATACAGCCCCTCCGCCATATACAGCCCCTCCGCAGTCAGAGCCCCCATATACAGCCCCCCGCAGTCAGAGCCCCCATATACAGCCCCCCGCAGTCAGAGCCCCCATATACAGCCCCCCCGCAGTTAGAGCCCCCATATACAGCCCCTCCGCAGTCAGAGCCCCCATATACAGCCCCCCCGCAGTCAGAGCCCCCATATACAGCCCCCCGCAGTCAGAGCCCCCATATACAGCCCTTCCGCAGTCAGAGCCCCCATATACAGCCCCTCCGCCATATACAGCCCCTCTGCAGTCAGAGCACCCATATACAGCCCCTCTGCAGTCAGAGACGCCATATACAGCCCTCCGCAGTCAGAGACGCCATATACAGCCCCTCCGCAATGAGAGCCGCCATATACAGCCCCCCGCAGTCAGAGCCGCCATATACAGCCCCTCCGAAGTCAGAGCCGCCATATACAGCCCCTCCGCAGTCAGAGCCCCCATATACAGCCCCTCCGCCATATACAGCCCCTCCGCAGTCAGAGCACCCATATACAGCCCCCCACAGTCAGAGCAGCCATATACAGCCCCCCCGCAGTCAGAGCCCCCATATACAGCCCCCCGCAGTCAGAGCCCCCATATACAGCCCTCCGCCATATACAGCCCCTCGCAGTCAGAGCACCATATACAGCCCCTCCGCAGTCAGAGCCGCCGTATACAGCCCCTCCGCAGTCAGAGCCGCCGTATACAGCCCTCCGCAGTCAGAGCCGCCATATACAGCCCCTCCGCAGTGAGTCGCCATATACAGCCCCTCCGCAGTGAGCCGCCATATACAGCCCCTCCGCAGTCAGAGCCCCCATATACAGCCCCTCCGCCTATATACAGCCCCTCCGCAGTCAGAGCACCCATATACAGCCCCTCCGCAGTCAGAGCCCCCATATACAGCCCCCCCGCAGTCAGAGCCGCCATATACAGCCCCTCCGCAGTCAGAGCCCCCATATACAGCCCCTCCGCCATATACAGCCCCTCCGCAGTCAGAGCACCCATATACAGCCCCCCCAGTCAGAGCCGCCATATACAGCCCCTGCGCAGTCAGAGCCCCCATATACAGCCCCTCCGCAGTCAGAGCCCCATATACAGCCCTTCCGCAGTCAGAGCCCCCATATACAGCCCCTCCGCCATATACAGCCCTCTGCAGTCAGAGCACCCATATACAGCCCCTCTGCAGTCAGAGACGCCATATACAGCCCCTCCGCAATGAGAGCCGCCATATACAGCCCCCCGCAGTCAGAGCCGCCATATACAGCCCCTCCGAAGTCAGAGCCGCCATATACAGCCCCTCCGCAGTCAGAGCCCCCATATACAGCCCTCCGCCATATACAGCCCTCCGCAGTCAGAGCACCCATATACAGCCCCCCACAGTCAGAGCAGCCATATACAGCCCCCCCGCAGTCAGAGCCCCATATACAGCCCCCCGCAGTCAGAGCCCCCATATACAGCCCCTCCGCCATATACAGCCCCTCCGCAGTCAGAGCACCCATATACAGCCCCCCACAGTCAAGCCCCATATACAGCCCCCTCGAGTCAGAGCCCCATATACAGCCCCTCCGCCATATACAGCCCTCCGCAGTCGAGAACCGCCACCCCATATACAGCCCCCCCAGTTAGAGCCGCCATATACAGCCCCCCCGCAGTCAGAGCCCCCATATACAGCCCCCCCGCAGTCAGAGCCCCCATATACAGCCCCTCCGCCATATACAGCCCCTCCGCAGTCAGAGCACCCATATACAGCCCCTCCGCAAGTCAGAGCGCCGACAGCCCGTATCAGCGCAACACCCCTCGCCTTACGCCTCCAGTAGAGTCGCCATATACAGCCCCCTCCCGCATACAGCCTCCGAGCAGAGCCCCATATACAGCCCCTCCTGCAGTCAGAGCCCCATATACAGCCCTCTCCCCATCAGCCCCAGCAGAGCCGCCATATACAGCTCCCGCCTTACCCCAGTCAGAGCCGCCATATACAGCCCCTCCGCAGTCAGAGCGCCATATACAGCCCCTCCGCAGTCAAGTAAGCCCCCCCGCATACATTACAGCCCCTCCGCAGTCAGAGCCCCCATATACAGCCCTTCCGCAGTCAGAGATAGCCCTCCATATACAGCCCCTCTGCAGTCAGAGCACCCATATACAGCCCCTCTGCAGTCAGAGCGCCATATACAGCCCCTCCGCAGTCAGAGCCGCCGATATACAGCCCCTCCGCAGTCAGAGCCGCCATATACAGCCCCCCGCAGTCAGAGCCGCCATATACAGCCCCTCCGCAGTCAGAGCCCCATATACAGCCCCTCCGCAGTCAAGCAGTATACAGCCCCCATATACAGCCCTCCGCAGTCAGAGCCCCCATATACAGCCCCCAGTCAGGCCACTATACAGCCCCTCCGCAGTCAGAGCCCCATATACAGCCCCCCCGCAGTCAGAGCCCCCATATACAGCCCCCGCGCATCAGAGCCCCCATATACAGCCCCCGCATGACCCCATATACAGCCCCTCCGCAGTCAGAGCCCCCATATACAGCCCCCCGCAGTCAGAGCCCCATATACAAGCCCCCCGCAGTCAGAGCCCCATATACACCCGCAGTCAAGCCCCATATACAGCCCCTCCGCAATCAGCCCCTGCAGTCAGAGCACCCATATACAGCCCCTCTGCAGTCGAGACCCATATACAGCCCCCGCAGTCAGAGACGCCATATACAGCCCCCCGCATGAGAGCCCCATATACAGCCCCCCCGCAGTCAGAGCCCCATATACAGCCCCTCCGAAGTCAGAGCCGCCATATACAGCCCCTCCGCAGTCAGAGCCCCCATATACAGCCCTCCGCCATATACAGCCCCTCCGCAGTCAGAGCACCCATATACAGCCCCCCACAGTCAGAGCAGCCATATACAGCCCCCCCGCAGTCAGAGCCCCCATATACAGCCCCCCGCAGTCAGAGCCCCATATACAGCCCCTCCGCCATATACAGCCCCTCCGCATCAGAGCACCCATATACAGCCCTCCGCAGTCAGAGCCGCCGTATACAGCCCCTCCGCAGTCAGAGCCGCCGTATACAAGCCCCTCCGCAGTCAGAGGCCGCCATATACAGCCCCTCCGCGTGAGTCGCCATATACAGCCCCTCCGCAGTGAGCCGCCATATACAGCCCTCCGCAGTCAGAGCCCCCATATACAGCCCCTCCGCCATATACAGCCCCTCCGCAGTCAGAGCACCCATATACAGCCCCTCCGCAGTCAGAGCCCCCATATACAGCCCCCCCGCAGTCAGAGCCGCCATATACAGCCCCTCCGCAGTCAGAGCCCCCATATACAGCCCTCCGCCATATACAGCCCCTCCGCAGTCAGAGCACCCATATACAGCCCCCCAGTCAGAGCCGCCATATACAGCCCCTGCGCAGTCAGAGCCCCATATACAGCCCCTCCGCAGTCAGAGCCCCCATATACAGCCCTTCCGCAGTCAGAGCCCCCATATACAGCCCCTCCGCCATATACAGCCCCTCTGCAGTCAGAGCACCCATATACAGCCCCTCTGCAGTCAGAGACGCCATATACAGCCCCCCGCAGTTAGAGCCGCCATATACAGCCCCCCCGCAGTCAGAGCACCCATATACAGCCCCTCCGCAGTCAGAGCCGCCATATACAGCCCCCCCAGTCAGAGCCGCCATATACAGCCCCTCCGCAGTCAGAGCCGCCATATACAGCCCCTCCGCAGTCAGAGCCGCCATATACAGCCCCTCCGCAGTCAGAGCCGCCATATACAGCCCCTCCGCAGTCAGAGCCGCCATATACAGCCCTCCGCAGTCAGAGCCGCCATATACAGCCCCTCCGCAGTCAGAGCCGCCATATACAGCCCCTCCGCAGTCAGAGCCGCCATATACAGCCCCTCCGCAGTCAGAGCACCCATATACAGCCCCTCCGCAGTCAGAGCCACCATATACAGCCCCTCCGCAGTCAGAGCCACCATATACAGCCCCTCCGCAGTCAGAGCCGCCATATACAGCCCCCTGTGTAGTCAGCGCCATATACAGTCCCCTCCATAGTCAGCCACCACATACACAGGAGTCGCCATATACAGCCCCTCCGCGGTCGAAACTGCTTTCCGGGATTTGTGGCCCAGGCAAGGTCATACGAGGACAGGGGGTGCTCCAAATGATGGGGGGGGGTGTCTCAGATTCTGGATCTGGCCTCCCGCTTCCGTAAGGGTTTCCCACCACCTGACATGGTGGTCCGGTGCCCTGCACGGGGGGGGGGGGGGGGGGGGGGGGGTTAGGGGCGCCGATCTCCTGCTCATACACAGCTGGAAAGACTTAGGTGACATAAGACCTCTGCGGGGGTCCGGGGCAGGCAGGTGGTGCTATGGGAGCAGCACAGAGTATTTTAGGAGTACAGGAGCAGTGTCCTATTCGCTTGTGTGAGGTCCATGAGGACGGGGCGCAGGGTCAAGATATGAAAATGTGAAGTGAAGGTCCCGGAAATTGTCAAACAGCAGCTCAGAGTATTTAAGGAGACGAGGAGCAGCAGCTAATTGACTCGATCAAAAGAGAAAGGCAAACGTGGGCCAATAGAAAGTCACCGATTTGCTGTAAGCAGCACAGAGTATTTCAGGAGGCATCTACTGTTCCCTGTTATCTGCTGGTTTAAACTCGGAGCCACCAGTGGCATCAGCTGATAGAAAGCAACTGAGTGATCATCACTGAGATTGGACATGAGAAGTACAGGCACTACAACCCCCAGCATGCCCTGCCAAAGACCCCCGACCTGTACATACTCTGGAGACGTTACCCGGGAAATCAGCAAATATCAAACATTTCAAAAATAAAAAAAAAACTGAATAAATAAGAATTCTGAATATTAAAATAAATCCTGGTTATGGCATTATCTCCATCTATTGTAACACTACAACTCCCAGCATGTCCAGGAGTCAGCCCCCACTTTATAACATGTAATAACAGTAATAAGAGGAGTGGAGGCTCCCGGCCCCTCGTGTCTCCTGGTAATGGCCACTCCTCATCACTGGATACAATAGTTTGGCCACAAATTTGTTAATGAAAAAAAATGAACTAAAAAAAAATATTATAAGACCCCCAAAAACCAACGACGGTCCCCGCACCCCTCCACACTGGATCCTCCTTCTGTAGCTACTTACCTTCAGGGAGAACCCAGGACTGCGGGTGAGGAGGACTGTGGCCCGGAGAGGACTGAGGAAGACCGCAGCAGAGAAGGACCAAGGCAGAGGAGGACTGCGGAGAGGACTGAGGAAGACCGCAGCTGAGAAGGACCAAGGCAAAGGAGGACAGCGGCTGAGGAGGACCCAAGAGGACCGAGGACTGTGGCCGGGGAGGACTGAGGAGGACCGCAGCTGAGAAGGACCAAGGCAGAGGAGGACTGCGGAGAGGACTGAGGAAGACCGCAGCTGAGAAGGACCAAGGCAAAGGAGGACAGCGGCTGAGGAGGACCCAAGAGGATCGAGGACTGTGGCCGGGGAGGACTGCAGCTGAGAAGGACCAAGGCAGAGGACGGCGGCTGAGGAGGACCCAAGAGGATCAAGGACTGTGGCCGGGGAGGACTGAGGAGGACCGAGGCGGGCGAGGAGAACTGCAGCCGGGGAGAACCCAAAAGGGCCGCAGCCAAGGAGTACCGCGGGTGAGAAGGACCGAGGACTGCGGCCGGGGAGGATTGAGGAGGACCGCAGCTGAGAAGGACCCAGGCAAAGGAGGATGGCGGCTGAGGAGGACCCAAGAGGACCGCAGCCAAGGAGGACCGAGGACCGCGGTTGAGGAGGACTGCAGCCCGGAGAGGACTGAGGAGGACCACAGCTGAGAAGGACCCAGGCAAAGGAGGATGGCGGCTGAGGTGGACCCAAGAGGACCACAGCCAAGGAGTACCGTGGGTGAGAAGGACTGAGGAGGACCGCAGCTGGGGAGGATCAGGGTCGAGGAGGACTATGTGGAGGACTGTGTCTGGTGTCCAGTAAGCAGTGTGTCGGTGTGGCTGGACGAGCCTCTATCCTGGGATTTCCCTCCTATCGGCAGCTGGAACTCTCTTACGTTTCGCTCTCGTCAGAGCTTTCTCTGGATCGTGATCAGTAAATAAATAAATAAGAAATCTGCAGCTCGGCTCACACTGCGCCGCACACTCTCATCGCTGTGCGGAGGGGGAACCAGGGAGGGAGCGGGGACGAGGCGGCTTATAAACCAGGAGGGCGACAGAGGCCCACAATCACTTCTCACATGTAGCAGAGCTCAACCTGCCAGTCATCCTCCGAGCTGTAACATCACACAGCTCAGTCTTACATCCACAGGGCAGAGCCAAGGACACACTCAGCACTGCTACATCTGTGCTGTAATCTGTATCTCCAGCTGTTGTGTCAGTCTACACTGCAGCTCTGGAATTCCATTCAAGAACTAGAAAGATCAGGATGATCAGTGACACTAGTCTATACCGGAAGGGCAGGGATATCAGTAATGATGCCCCCCATCTGCAGATCTCAGACTAAGGAACCTCTAGAGATCTCTAGAGAGCAGCGGAGGGTTCTGGAGCGAGCGCTGGACTCCGGCATTTCCTGCATCTCGGGTCTGTCTTCAATTAGTGATGTCAGTGCCCCCCCCCAATATGGAGGCGTCCACAGGGGAGCTCCACAGCTGCTCTGTGTTACCGGCAATGATCGTCACCGCGGTTCGGGTCAGGGGGAGACATGAGCGAGTTTGTGTTAATTTTAGTAAACAAAAATAAAATTAAAAAAAATAAATCCCTTAATAAATCCATGGTAACATTAGAAATGGAAATTGTGCCAAAATGTGTTTAACTATTAATAAATCATTTATTAATGAATTAAACTTTATAATAATGATTTATTAATAAAGTTGCTCGCTCTCCAATAATTTAGACACAAATTGGGCGCCAAATGTTAATTAAGTTTCTATTACTATTTGTGAAACTTTTGTGATAGATTCAGCTTCACATCACGATGAAGATTTGTGATTTACACCGATGGACGATGGACAAGCGGGACCCCCCACAGGACCCGAGCGGGAGGGACCCCCCACAGGACCCGAGCGGGAGGGACCCCCCACAGGACCAGAGCGGGAGGGACCCCCCACAGGACCAGAGCGGGAGGGACCCCCCCACAGGACCAGAGCGGGAGGGACCCCCCCACAGGACCAGAGCGGGAGGGACCCCCCACAGGACCAGAGCGGGAGGGACCCCCCACAGGACCAGAGCGGGAGGGACCCCCACAGGACCAGAGCGGGAGGGAACCCCACAGGACCAGAGCTGGAGGGAACCCCACAGGACCAGAGCGGGACCCCCACAGGACCAGAGCGGGACCCCCACAGGACCAGAGCGGGACCCCCACAGGACCAGAGCGGGACCCCCACAGGACCAGAGCGGGAGGGAACCCCACAGGACCAGAGCTGGAGGGAACCCCACAGGACCAGAGCTGGAGGGAACCCCACAGGACCAGAGCGGGACCCCCACAGGACCAGAGCGGGACCCCCACAGGACCAGAGCGGGACCCCCACAGGACCAGAGCGGGACCCCCACAGGACCAGAGCGGGACCCCCACAGGACCAGAGCGGGACCCCCACAGGACCAGAGCGGGACCCCCACAGGACGAGCGGGACCCCACAGGAAGAGCGGGACCCCACAGGACAAGCTACAGGACCGAAGCTGATACATTCTAACAATGTGTCATGAGAAGAGAGAATCATCCAAACTGGATACATTGTAGAAAAAGTTGCTCATCGCTCCCAAATCTAAAGACCAGATGCCGTAAATCTCCGAGCACGAGCCGCTGCTGGACAAATCCAGGTAAGTAGAAAAAAGGCAAATGCAGTCCAGGATAGAATAAATAAAATGGGCTTTTATTCTATGTTAAAACCATACAGCAGCCGACCCAAACCCGACACGTTTCTGCCATCAGAAAAAAAAAAGATGCCGTAATCACTGGCCGCTCAGAACACACCGGGTTCCGCTGAGCTTCCTATGATTTAGGCCCTGTGCACATTGTGCGTTTTGGATTCGTTTTCGCAGTGAAGGCATCATTTCTATGGAATCCCAGTAAAGTCCGTGAGTTTTCCACCTTTGTGGTTCTGTGCTTTCATGATCTGGTGCGCTTTTCTGATCCATTGACACCATTTGTGGGCTACAAAAATGCTCCAGAAATAATACAGCCAAAATGGATCCAGATCGGATGATCTGTTAATGATTCGTTTTTTTGAAAAGCGGATCCAGATCTCCAGCTGAAACAGAAAAAACTGCACCATAAAAAGGTGGTCAAAAATGCAGTGTGTGAACGTGGCCTGAGGGCGTCTTTGTGATGCCAGAAACGCGTCCGGTTCGGTTCAGCATGGTGTGCTGGTTTTTAATATAAATAAAATGGGCTTTTATCCTCTCCTGCACCGGATGAGTCTTTTAGGGCTTGTGCCCGCGCTATTGTCACAAATCCTCAATCCAGCGGAGTTCTATGGGGGTTTCTGGAGCCCACGGGGGTTTCTGGAGCCCACGGGGGTTTCTGGAGTCCATGGGGTTTCTGAGGTCTTTGTGCTCGCGCTCTACATCATGTCAATTCTTGCAATGGATTTTTCAGTGTTTTTCCAGCCCTCCCATAAAATGCATTAAGAAATCCGCAGGCACAATTCTGCACAATTTCTGGATCGAGATTTTAGTGCGTATTCGGGACAAACACTCGGTGTCCGCACAAAGCCTTCCAGTCATTTTTTTTTATTAACAAAATACTAGTCCTCTAAGCAGGGGCGCATATATCATTGGTGCAGCCGCACAGGGGGCCAAGAGGTGAAGGGGGCCCATTTCTATCTACAAAGCTGGTGGAATTGTGCATTTTGATGAGCTCTTGGGCTGCAAAGGGTCTATATATTGCTTTTACACAGGGGCCCTTACGGTCGGTCCACCAGTGCCGAGGAGCCACCCAATACCTGAACGAATAGCCAGGAACGCGGTATTACATGGCATCCATCATTCTCACTGACCACTGTGAGGTAGCGCTTACTGAGTGTGTTGGGGGATACTGGCTTACTGTGCACCGCACGCACACAATTCTAAACGGACCTCAGCCAGCACACAAAGTCCCCTTCAGGGTTTACCTGCTCTTGCAGCTTAGCAGAGTTCATACTGGCCAATCTTGCCATCCAGTAGGTTACACACACAGGGAAGACCCAACAGGCTCTTGGACTCGCTTTGTATCAGCACCTGTCTTGAGTCCAGATCCAACAGGCCTCTATTACTCCTGGACTTCTAGGAGCCCTGGTCAGCTCCACTCTCAGACAGGCTTGTCTACCGTGTGGTTCACAGGACCGGTGAAGGACCTTACGTCATGAAATAGTCGCATGATATACCACTGTTACACACACAGGTGGAGAGGTGTGTTCACTCACATACACACATACCTGCATTAACTCTTTTGTGCAATGCTGCCAGTCACAGTGAAGCCATTCACATTTACATTACAGCAGACCTCCGCCTGTGTGATGTATACCAGACATGTACAATATTGCCGGTATATCTCACACCACATCAGGCTGGGATCACTCATCCAGTAATCATCCGTTAGACGGGATCCAGCACAATCTATTCTGCAAAATGATTTCGTCAGGATCCGTTCTTGTAACATTAGAGTCTATGGAGAACGGATTTGGTAACAGTTAGGATCTGGTTTTTTTTCTTACTGGATCAGTTTTCCAATGGAAGATAAATAGTGATCAGTTACCGGATCCGTTCTCCATAGACTCCAATGTTAAAAAAACAGTTGTGTTTGCAGAATGGATTGTGCCGGCTCCGATCTAATGGACGGTTCCTGGATATTGGGACCTCAGACTGATGGTGGGTTTACACGCCACGATATCGTTTCGATATCGCAACTCAATGGCGCGGGAGCGCGCAATTCGTGCACGTTCCTCCCGCATCGCATTGACTGTTTACATGCTGCGATATCGAAATACAACGTCCGTGCGATGTCTCCGCCTCCCAACCCAGGATCGCATAGTTAACATGGGAGTGAATGGGTGACGTTTCAAATCGCATCGTAATTGGGCGTTTACACAGCACGATCTGCTCCAATCTCCCTTCAATATCGGGGCATTGAATAGCACGCTCATTCAATCCCCGATATCGCATTGACGTTCCTGCATCGTATTGGACGTTCACACCATACAACGCAGGAACGATATCGGGTCCAACGATCGAATCACGTGACTTTTCATTGAAATTGTACTGCGATATCGCGACGTGTAAACCCGCCATTAGTTTGCTACAATGTATCAGTGCAGACAATGTCAAGTCTGGGAGGTTGATATCAATCAGGGGATTACGAAGTAGCACAATTGTAGCAAAGTCCCACAAGTATCAGATCCGGGCGCTCTCTAGTCTATGAGTGCCGACACAGAGTATTTGATTGTGGACTTTTCTGCACTTTTTGCCAAAAAACTGCACCAAATAAAGCGTGCACAATCGGTGCGTCTTTGGTGCAGAATCGGTGCGTCTTTGGTGCAGAATCGGGGCGCCTTTGGTGCAGAATCGGGGCGCCTTTGGTGCAGAATCGGGGCGCCTTTGGTGCAGAATCGGGGCGCCTTTGGTGCAGAATCGGTGTGTCTTTGGTGCAGAATCGATGTGTCTTTGGTGCACAATTGTGTCTGCGGTTTTTCTTACTGCGTTCTAAGGGAGGGCTGGAAAAATGCTGAAAAACAATGCAAAAATTGACAAGAATTGCAACAAAATCAGCACCAAAAAGACGCAGCGCGGGCAAAACACCAGAAATCCCAGAGACTTTGCTGGTTTGTGGATTTTACGCAAATCTGAACTTTTCCACTGCAAAATCCTCCCTCAGGCGTCCTCACATTTTGCAGGTTTCGGACACCTTTGGACCCTCCTGTCTTGTGATTGCGGCTCTACGTTGTCGTTGCGGAGTTTTCCGTATAGAACTATCAGGATCGGCGGTGCACGCAGCAGACTCACTGCGTGGTTCTTGGCTCTCCGCAGCCGCAGCCATGTCAACGCATTAATTCACAACTTCCACAGAGACTCATTGTTCTGCTCGTCAAGAATGTGAGGAGAAGAAGGTTTTAATCAGCGGAGACCACCCTGCATTACTGGATCAGGAAGGGGAGCACATGGCCGCTCTTCCGGCAGGAGGAAGAGGGGGGTACAGGCACTGGAAATCACAGCCTACCATGCCCCCGGTGTGTGACCCGGGAGGGGGGGGGACCTCACTACACCGAGGAGTTAACATACCGGAACACAATCCCATAAAGAAAAAGGAGAAAGTGGCTCCAAACCCGCCCCGAAACGGAGCGCCGGCTCCTAGTGAGCAAATACAGAGTAGGGGGGGGGTCAACCGCACTGACCACATTGATGAGTTACCAAAGCGGCTGTCAGGAGAGGCCTCAACTACCACAATATACTAATATCTGACCGGGAAATGGAGGAGCGAGGAGACGAGCAGCCGGACATCACGTAAGGAGCGAGGCGGGACGGCTCCGGGGTCTCAGGAGTGATCGGGGCCCCCCTGCAAATTGCAAAATGGCTTAAGGTTTGACGTTCTGCGACACTTCTCTTTGATGGCAGGAACAGAGATCTATTGGGAACCCGAATCTTGACCAATCAACAAACGAACAGAGATCTATTGGGAACCCGAGTCTTGACCAATCAACAAAGGAACAGAGATCTATTGGGACCCCCAGTCCTGACCAATCAACAAACGAACAGAGATCTATTGGGACCCCCAGTCCTGACCAATCAACAAACGAACAGAGATCTATTGGGACCCCGAGTCTTGACCAATCAACAAACGAACAGAGATCTATTGGGAACCCGAGTCTTGACCAATCAACAAACGAACAGATCTATTGGGACCCCCAGTCCTGACCAATCAACAAACGAACAGAGATCTATTGGGACCCCCAGTCCTGACCAATCAACAAACGAACAGAGATCTATTGGGACCCCCAGTCCTGACCAATCAACAAACGAACAGAGATCTATTGGGACCCCCAGTCCGGACCAATCAACAAACGAACAGAGATCTACTGGGAACCCGAGTCCTGACCAATCAACAAAGGAACAGAGATCTACTGGGAACCCGAGTCCTGACCAATCAACAAACAAACAGAGATCTATTGGGACCCCCAGTCCTGACTAATCAAGTGAACAGAACAAAGATACATTGGGGGCCCTCTAGTCTGAACCAGAGATCTATTGGGACCCCCAGTCCTGACCAATCAACAAACGAACAGATCTATTGGGACCCCCAGTCCTGACCAATCAACAAACGAACAGAGATCTATTGGGACCCCCAGTCCTGACCAATCAACAAACGAACAGAGATCTATTGGGACCCCCAGTCCTGACCAATCAACAAACGAACAGAGATCTATTGGGACCCCCAGTCCGGACCAATCAACAAACGAACAGAACTATAGAGACCCCCAGTCCTGACTAATCAAGTGAACAGAACAAAGATACATTGGGGGGCCCCCTAGTCTGAACCAGAGATCTATTGGGACCCCCAGTCCTGACCAATCAACAAAGGGACAGATCTATTAGGGCCCCCAGTCCTGACCAATCAAGTGAACAAAACAAATACATTGGGGGCCCCCCAATCCAAAACAGAGATCTACTGGGACTCACAGTCCTGACCAATCAACAAAGGGACAGAGATCTATTGGCGCCCCACAGTGTAAACCAATCAAGTGAACGGAACAAAGATATAATAGATGCTCCCCAGTCCGAATCAGAGATGTATTGGGACCCCCAGTCCTGACCAATCAAGAGAACGGGGGGTCCCAATATCCCATGTGGAGGAGTAATGAGTAAGCCTGACTACTAGACTGTTCACTGACTATAGGACTGATGATCAATCCATTCTCACAGGGGACATAGGGACCCCATAACTGATCTGTGGGCCCCCCAGTGATTGAATCTCCAGAGGTCGCCCAGTCATGCTTAAAAATTCGAATTATTAGGATTTATTATGTCATCACCTTATTACTGGTGAACCGGCCTCTGGGATCCCAAGAGCTAAACGCAGCTGATCAGCACAAGGCGCTGTGCACATTGTGTTTTTTGCATCACTGCAGCGGCTCCAACATTCACAGGATCGGAGGAATTAGCAGAGATCGGACCCCCGCGATCAATACTTTACACACATGGAATACCCCTTTAAGCACACCGGACTGCTCCTCATAGACCGGACTGCAACACAACGGATTCCTCCAGACCTCGGATCAGATTCTTATTATTTTCTTGTTTTCTATTAATCATTTGATATAAAATGCAAAAAAAATTTACAATATTCCTCCATCTCCCAATGTTAGTTTAGGGTTTGTTGATTGTAGGGAGGCCCCCGAGACGTCAGCGCTGGCCGAGGTCACCCGGGGTCATGGGATACGGCAGCGCCTGCTCCGTGCCCGCAGGAACAACACACACAACAAACACTGCCAAGAAAACACGAGGAATGAGGGCGAGCGAGAAGAATCCGCCACAGAAAGGAAAAAAGCAGATTTACATAAACACGAGGCGGCGGCTCATCATCATCATCCTCCCAAACACAATGTTCCTGCAATACTGAAGAGTGACGCACCAGAGCCGAGAACCAGGAGCGCCCCAACAGGAGGGACCCCGAATACTGGCTCCAACCGCACTACACAGAGGGGACACCTCCGGAGCCCTGAAATACTCTGTGCTGCAGTGTACACTGCTCCTTATACTATGTAACCTGCTATAATATCAGCACACTGCTCTCCTGAAATACTCTGTGCTGCTGTGGACACTGCTCCTTATACTATGTAACCTGCTATAATATCAGCACACTGCTCTCCTGAAATACTCTGTGATGCTGTGGACACTGCTCCTTACACTATGTAACCTGCTATAATATCAGCACACTGCTCTCCTGAAATACTCTGTGCTGCTGTGTACACTGCTCCTTACACGATGTAACCTACTATAATATCAGCACACTGCTCTCCTGAAATACTCTGTGCTGCTGTGGACACTGCTCCTTACACTATGTAACCTACTATAATATCAGCACACTGCTCTCCTGAAATACTCTGTGCTGCTGTGGACCCTGCTCCTTACACTATGTAACCTACTATAATATCAGCACACTGTTCTCCTGAAATACTCTGTGCTGCTGGGGGCAGCTCTACTGGGGAACGCAGAAGAAAACCTTGATAACTTCATACCAAAAAGCCAACATTAAAGGGAAACCTATTTATACATACTCATAGTATATATGTGACTCACCTACCACCGGCCGTCTCGAAGTGTTAATACTCCCTGTAACAGAAAACATCATTAGCGCCTGGTAACCTCCATTCTTGCAAAGTATATCATAATAATAATATTCATTTATATAGCGTTATTAATTCCATAGCACTTTCCATACATTTGCAACCCTGTCCCCATTGTGGCTCACAATCCGCCAAGACCTCCCACCGCAGAGTATCAGTGCGGCCCCCGGGTTATGAACTTGATCCACTTTCCTTCCTATAAACACATGCACACCCACCAACAGCGAGCGTGCAGAGCGCACACAGGGACGGCGCGTGCTTTCTTCTTTCTAAAGAAGCATCAGGTTACATTTTACTTATTCCCCGAGAAAGCGGTGTCCGTCTGTCGTCAGTGACCAGCGCTGGACGTCGCGTGCGGGGACAGATCAGCCGAGAACGCTCCGCTCACTGCACTGATACATTGTAGCAAAGTCAGGCTGTGCAGCACCAAGTGCAGCAGATGGTTTGTTACATTGTGTCAGTCTGGAGTCACAGAGCATTGTCTACACTGGAAACAATAGTATTCACTTACAGTTATCTCCTTATACACAGGAGACCCATAGATAGATCGCTGGGGGTCTGCGGAGACATCTAGGACTACCAGAGAGGTTCTGAGCCCCCGTCCTGAATTCAGCAAACGTGGCAACATTCAGCCTCCGCTCAGATGATGAATCTTGTGTAGATACAGTACAAGACTTCTCCTGTGCTTCCCCCATACTCTGGAACTCTTTGCCCCAACACATCAACTCTCGCCCAATGTGGAAACCTTCAAAAGGATTCTGAAGACCCGGCAAGCCAGCGGTGTAACTAGGTTTGATGGCGCCCGGGGCAAAGATCTATTTTGGCGCCCCCACAAAGTAGGTGAGGACCGGTGCTGTCAGCTCTTGTCCATGCTATACACTTGTGTGAGCATCACCGCATCACCCGGGCAGCAGAGTGTTACCCCATGTGTCAGCCAGGCACAGCAGTCACTGGCACAGCCCTGGACACGGTCACACTCGAGCCTCCTACCTCGGCGTCCCACCAAGCAGCAGTTTGTCCCTCGTCAGCTAGTCACAAACTCACCGGCTCTCACGCTCTCATGCTAAGTATCCCGCCGCTCCTTCACCTGCGTAGGCTCCAGAGGGCCCGTCCGTAACCATAGCAACGAGTTCCGGCGGCCGCCACTTCAGGGAGTATGCTCAGATTTTCAGGGCACAGCGCGTCCAGCCGCAGCGGTGGGGGAAGGGGGGGGGTGCCACCGGCGCCCCCCGCTGAGTGGCGCCCGGGGCAAAAGGTCCGGCTGCACCCCCCTACATACGCCCCTGCGACAAGCAACAACCTGCAGTGACCCCCAGTCCACTAAACCACCGCACGACCACCTCTACCCTCTCCTACTATATCCTCACCCATCCATTGAAGACTGTGAGCCCTCGTGGGCAGAGTTCTCTCCCCTTACCTACTGTATCCTCACCCATCCCGTGTAGACTGTGAGCCCTCATGGGCAGGGTCCTCTCTCCTCACCCATTCCTTGTAGACTGTGAGCCCTCATGGGGAGGGTGCTCTCTCCTCACCTACTGTATCCTTACCCATCCCTTGTAGGCTGTGAGCCCTCGTGGGCAGTGTCCTCTCTCCTCACCTACTGTATCCTCACCCATCCCTTGTGGACTGTGAGCCCTCATGAGCAGGGTCCTCTCTCCTCCCCTATTGTATCCTCACCCATCCCTTGTAGACTGTGAGCCCTCATGGGCAGGGTCCTCTCTCCTCCCCTACTGTATCCTCACCCATCCCTTGTAGACTGTGAGCCCTCATGGGCAGGGTCCCTCTTCCTCACCTACTGTATCCTCACCCATCCCTTATAAGCTGTGAGCCCTCGTGGGCAGTGTCCTCTCTCCTCCCCTATTGTATCCTCACCTATCCCTTGTAGACTGTGAGCCCTTGTGGGCAGGGTCCTCTCTCCTCACCTACTGTATCCTCACCCATCCCTTGTAGACTGTGATCCCTCTTGGGCAGGGTCCTCTCTCCTCACCTACTGTATCCTCACCCATCCCTTGTAGACTGAGTCCTTGCAGGCAGGGTCCTCTCCCCTCCTGTACCTGTCTGTACCTTGTATTGTTCATGATTATTGTTCTTGTCTATAATTGCACGTTATCACATGTAGGGCACCATGGAATAAATAGCGCTGTAATAATACCGTAGTAGTAGTAGTAAATTATAAACAACATCGCCCTCCCCTCTGTGTTTCCCTTTGTATTCTACAGACAGGGGATCCTTTTTTTAGGGAGGGGGCACAATCCTTTACTATAAATCAGAGTCTTGATTTGCTGATTGGAAGCAAATACATATTTATAAATATAGAAAATAGTAAAGAATGAAAACTAATGAGAGAATAAAGCAGGAAAATCTCTTCAATAACGAGATAAAGCTGGGATTAGCGAGACCTCGGAGACCGGGCCCCGGAACCGATCATGGACTGAAAACTGTGAAAAGTGAAATGTGCGATACAAGATGGCAAAATAACAAATAAAGCAGGAATAACAAACATAAGCCACGAGGGGAGCGGAGCGGTATTTATACCCCGCACACGCGGTGCTCGCAGGTGACGTCCAGGACAGCGCTGTGCCGGAACATCAACCACCTCCGTCTACTGCCCGGAAAGGTCTACACCTCGCCATGAAGTGCAGACATTCGTCCGGAGGGTGGGACGCAGAGAGCCCCTCGTTTCGGGCTAGTGGCCTATGAATCCCTGCGCCCACTCTCACCACCCTGTGGGCATCAGATTTCCACTCTTGGAAAGCAAAAAATGTGACTTCAGGAATCACCGGAGCCGGAACGTCCGGATCACACTTTACTTTTTACTACCATTTAATGCATAAATCTGAAGGCTCCACTGAGGCCGCCACCATCCTCATCATGATCCTCCTCCTCCTCCTCCTCCTCATGATCCTCCTCCTCCTCCTCATGATCCTCCTCCTCCTCCTCCTCCTCATGAACCTCCTCCTCCTCCTCCTCATGAACCTCCTCCTCCTCCTCCTCCTCCTCATGATCCTCCTCCTCCTCCTCATGATCCTCCTCCTCCTCATGATCCTCCTCCTCCTCATGATCCTCCTCCTCCTCATGATCATGATCCTCCTCCTCTTCACGATCATGATCCTCCTCCTCATCACGATCATGATCCTCCTCCTCATCACGATCATGATCCTCCTCCTCATCACGATCATGATCCTCCTCCTCATCACGATCATGATCCTCCTCCTCATCACGATCATGATCCTCCTCCTCATCACGATCATGATCCTCCTCCTCATCACGATCATGATCCTCCTCCTCATCACGATCATGATCCTCCTCCTCATCACGATCATGATCCTCCTCCTCATCATGATCATGATCCTCCTCCTCATCATGATCATGATCCTCCTCCTCATCATGATCATGATCCTCCTCCTCATCATGATCATGATCCTCCTCCTCATCATGATCATGATCCTCCTCCTCATCATGATCATGATCCTCCTCCTCATCATGATCATGATCCTCCTCCTCATCATGATCATGATCCTCCTCCTCATCATGATCATGATCATGATCCTCCTCCTCATCATGATCATGATCATGATCCTCCTCCTCATCATGATCATGATCCTCATCATGATCATGATCCTCATCATGATCATGATCCTCCTCCTCATCATAATCATGATCCTCCTCCTCATCATAATCATGATCCTCCTCCTCATCATAATCATGATCCTCCTCCTCATCATGATCATGATCCTCCTCCTCATCATGATCATGATCCTCCTCATCATCATGATCATGATCCTCCTCATCATCATGATCATCATGATCCTCATCCTCCTCACTGAAGGGTGTGCAGTCCACCCAACCCAATAATTACCCCATCTGCCTGCTCAAAGGCTCCACTACGAGCTGCACACAGAATCAGATTCAAAAATAGCTCTGACTCGCACATTGTGCTCAGGAAACATTACACCAAATCAGGGAGGAATTACCACAAAATATCACAATCTCATAATTCATATTACGCAAAACAAAGTTCAGGTTCAGTCACTGCTTCACCAAGGTGATAAAGTGAGAACCCCCAAAGAGAAGGAATCCAGGAAACAATCAGCAAGAAACCACTGCGCCCCTCACCAGGAAGAAAACAGGGTCCTCCATATGATCGATTATACGGTAGTAGTACATAAGGGCAGTATTATAGTAGTTATATTCTTGTACATAGGGGCAGTATTATAGTAGTTATATTCTTGTATATAGGGGCAGTATTATAGTAGTTATATTCTTGTACATAGGAGCAGTATTATAGTAGTTATATTCTTGTATATAGGGGCAGTATTATAGTAGTTATATTCTTGTGTATAGGGGCAGTATTATAGTAGTTATATTCTTGTACATAGGGGCAGTATTATAGTAGTTATATTCTTGTACATAGGGGCAGTATTATAGTAGTCATATTCTTGTACATAGGAGCAGTATTATAGTAGTTATATTCTTGTACATAGGAGCAGTATTATAGTAGTTATATTCTTGTACATGGTAGCAGTATTATAGTAGTCATATTCTTGTATATAGGCGCAGTATTATAGTAGTTATATTCTTGTACATAGTATCAGTATTATAGTAGTTATATTCTTGTATATAGGGGCAGTATTATAGTAGTTATATTCTTGTATATAGGAGCAGTATTATAGTAGTTATATTCTTGTATATAGGAGGCAGTATTATAGTAGTTATATTCTTGTATATAGGAGGCAGTATTATAGTAGTTATATTCTTGTATATAGGAGGCAGTATTATAGTAGTTATATTCTTGTACATAGGAGCAGTATTATAGTAGTTATATTCTTGTACATAGGAGCAGTATTATAGTCGTTATATTCTTGTATATAGGAGCAGTATTATAGTCGTTATATTCTTGTATATAGGGACAGTATTATAGTAGTTATATTCTTGTACATAGGGGCAGTATTATAGTAGTTATATTCTTGTACATAAGGGCAGTATTATAGTAGTTATATTCCTGTACATATGAGCAGTATTATAGTAGTTATATTCTTGTACATAAGGGCAGTATTATAGTAGTTTATATTCCTGTACATAGGAGCAGTATTATAGTAGTTATATTCTTGTACATAGGAGCAGTATTATAGTAGTTATATTCTTGTATATAGAAGCACTATTATAGTAGTTATATTATTGTACATAGGAGCAGTATTATAGTAGTTATATTATTGTACATAGGAGCAGTATTATAGTAGTTATATTCCTGTACATAGGAGCAGTATTATAGTAGTTATATTCTTGTATATAGGAGCAGTATTATAGTAGTTATATTCTTGTATATAGGGGCAGTATTATAGTAGTTATATTCTTGTATATAGGAGCAGTATTATAGTAGTTATATTCTTGTATATAGGAGCAGTATTATAGTAGTTATATTCCTGTACATAGGAGCAGTATTATAGTAGTTATATTCTTGTATATAGGGGCAGTATTATAGTAGTTATATTCTTGTATATAGGAGCAGTATTATAGTAGTTATATTCTTGTATATAGGAGCAGTATTATAGTAGTTATATTCTTGTATATAGGGGCAGTATTATATTATAGTAGTTATATTCTTGTATATAGGGGCAGTATTATAGTAGTTATATTCTTGTAGGTATGGGGCAGTATAACTGAGTGGTATGAAGAATGCAAAGGAAAAATTTCTTTGGGGGAAAAAGATACTGGGAATCTGTATAAAACCAGTAAATCTGAGCAGTGAGTGAAGCCCTGGGATAATGTTACCATCATATATGAGGAGTTCAGTGTAGACCCTTGGAGGGCGACTTGCTGCCCTCGTGATAATGGGAATCCAGATGGCGAGCGCCCCGCGCGTCACTGCGGCTATAGATACCGCACAGCCATCCGCTTGCTGGGCACATATATTTTTATGTCAAAATAAATAGTAGAGAAGGTCTTGGCTCGCTCTTTGCTTTGGAGACCCCGAGCGTTTTCTGGCAACCTCAAGAGCAGCAAGAAAAGAGTCCGTCAGTACCGGAGCCAAATCACCGACCCCCTGATTATGACAGAACCTGACCCGGGGGGCGAAGCTCTGGACGACCCAGGAATCTCTTAAAGTTCCTGTGTGAACCAAGAAATGTTCTGCTGCCAAACGAGGAGGCTCAATTATTTCCCAGGAACCAAAAAGATGGATCCATTTAATGCTCATTAAAAATATATACAAAAATAAATAGCATTATAGTAGTTATATTCTTGTACATAGGAGCAGTATTATAGTAGTTATATTCTTGTATATAGGAGCAGTATTATAGTAGTTATATTCTTGTACATAGGAGCAGTATTATAGTAGTTATATTCTTGTATATAGGAGCAGTATTATAGTAGTTATAGTCTTGTATATAGGGGCAGTATTATAGTAGTTATATTCTTGTATATAGGGGGCAGTATTATAGTAGTTATTTTCTTGTATATGGGACAGTATTATAGTAGTTATATTCTTGTACATAGGGGCAGTATTATAGTAGTTATATTCTTGTACATAGGAGCAGTATTATAGTAGTTATATTCTTGTACATAGGAGCAGTATTATAGTAGTTATATTCTTGTACATAGGAGCAGTATTATAGTAGTTATATTCTTGTATATAGGAGCAGTATTATAGTAGTTATATTCTTGTATATAGGAGCAGTATTATAGTAGTTATATTCTTGTACATAGGAGCAGTATTATAGTAGTTATATTCTTGTACATAGGGGCAGTATTATAGTAGTTATATTCTTGTATATAGGAGCAGTATTATAGTAGTTATATTCTTGTACATAGGAGCAGTATTATAGTAGTTATATTCTTGTACATAGGGGCAGTATTATAGTAGTTATATTCTTATACATAGGGGCAGTATTATAGTAGTTATATTCTTGTACATAGGAGCAGTATTATAGTAGTTATATTCTTGTACATAGGAGCAGTATTATAGTAGTTATATTCTTGTACATAGGAGCAGTATTATAGCAGTTATATTCTTGTATCTAGGAGCAGTATTATAGTAGTTATATTCTTGTATATAGGAGCAGTATTATAGTAGTTATATTCTTGTATATAGGAGCAGTATTATAGCAGTTATATTCTTGTATATAGGGGCAGAATTATAGTAGTTATATTCTTGTACATAGGGGCAGTAGTATAGTAGTTATATTCTTGTACATAGGGGCAGTAGTATAGTAGTTATATTCTTGTACATAGGGGCAGTATTACAGTAGTTATATTCTTGTACATAGGAGCAGTATTATAGTAGTTATATTCTTGTATATAGGAGCAGTATTATAGTAGTTATATTCTTGTATATAGGAGCAGTATTATAGTAGTTATATTCTTGTACATAGAGGCAGTATTATAGTAGTTATATTCTTGTGTATAGGAGCAGTATAATAGTAGGAAAAGCGAATGTCCAGCGTGGGAGATGTCCATAAAAGACATGATTACTTACCGGTAATTGTGTTTTATGGAGTCCACGACAGCACCCACATGAGAGAGGGGATCCGCCCACCAGGACAGGAAACCTACAGATAAAAAGGGGCGGTCCCCCTCGCTCCCTCAGTTTGGTTACAGAGCATGAGAGGAACCGCATAGTTAAGAGAAGCACAACAAATCCAACAACACCCAAAACAATGAACAACAGAACAAACCCCACCACGATGCAAGTGGAGCAAATCACACAATAAAAACGTGACAAGGGAGGGAAGTGAGTGGGTGCTGTCGTGGACTCCATAAAACACAATTACCGGTAAGTAATCATGTCTTTTCTTATCGCCACGACAGCACCCACATGAGAGAATTGCAGAGAGCAAGACTAGGGAGGGACAACAGTGCTGAGGACAGATCTCCCGAAAGCCAAGTCAGAGTCAGAAGACAAAGACAAGCGATAGTGGTTATAAAAGGTAGAAGGGGACGACCAAGTCGCAGCCTTACAAATAGCGTCAATGGAGACGTCGGCGCGTTCAGCCCTTGAAGAAGCCATGGCCCTGGCAGAATGCGCACGGACACCCTCCGGAGGACAGCGTCCCATCACCGAGTAGGCAAGGCAGATGGCATCTCGGATCCATCTAGACAATGTGCTCTTAGAAACAGCAAACCCCTTCCGAGGACCCTGAAAGGACACAAACAGAGCCCTACTCTGTCGAGAAGCGCTGGTCCTATCAAGGTAGTGTAAAACTAGTCTCCTGACATCTAGTGTATGAAACCGTTGCTCCTCAGGGGAAGTAGGATGAGGAAAAAAGGAAGGAAGAAAAATCTCCTGACTCCTATGAAACCGAGACACGACCTTAGGGAGGTAGGAAGGATCCGGTTTCAAGACAAGCCTATCGGGAAAGATGGACAGGAAGGGAGGATCTATAGACAAAGCCTGGAGATCACCCACCCGCCTAGCAGAAGTGAGGGCCACCAACAGAGCAGTCTTGAGAGACAGGGACCTAAGGGAAGCAGCCTCCAGAGGTTCAAAGGGCTCCCCCATCAGGGCGTCCAGGACCAAATCTAAATCCCATGGGGCTATTCGGGCAATATGAACCGGGGTGCTACGCTCACAAGCTGCAATAAACCGAGAGACCCAGCGGTCCCTCGCGACGTCTGAGCCATATAAAGCCCCCAAGGCCGAAACGTGGACCTTAAGGGTACTGACAGAAAGACCCAATTCCCTGCCCTTCTGAAGAAACTCCAGAATGGAAGGGATAGGCACAACTGGAGAAAAGGGAGCCGTATGGAACTCCAGGAACTTTCTCCAAACCCTACCATAAATCCTAGTTGTAACCGCCTTCCTACTGAGAAGGAGAGTGGCGATAAGCCCCGGTGTTTACCCTCCTTGGGTTCCCAACGGTCCCGGTTCTCCCGGTAAGACCTCTTCTGTCCGAACGGACGTCTCTTGAAGGCTCTCCTATAGGACGGAATAGCCGGATTAGGAAACCCCTTCTTACGATCAGCTGCCTTGGCCAGAATCTCATCCAATTCGGCACCAAAGAGGTACTCACCTCTGAAAGGGAGGGCACATAATTTGGCCTTAGACTGAGCATCCCCTTTCCACCCTTTAAGCCACAGGGCACGACGAGCCGAATTGGTCAATCCCGCAGATCGAGCCGCCAGGCGCAGGGAGTCTGCTGAAGCATCTGCTAGATAAGCCGAGGCACCCCGAATCAAAGGCAGAGAAGACAACAACTGAGTCCTGGGAACCCCAGACTTTATCTGATCCTCCAGTTGATCTACCCAGACCATCAAAGACCTGGCCGCACAGGTAGCGGAAATAGCTGGCTTGAAGGCTCCAGTACAGGACTCCCAAGACCGTTTGAGCAGCATCTCCGCTTTGCGGTCCAGCGGGTCAGCTAACAAGCCCGCATCTTCAACTGGAAGCGAGGAACGCCTGGATGTAGAGGCGACCGCTGCGTCCACCTTAGGCACCTTAGACCAAGCCGTCAAGTCCTCATCCTCGAAGGGATATCGACGCTTGGAAGAGGAAGGAAGGGAACCACGTCTATCCTGCTTATCCCATTCTCGACGAACCAGATCTTTAAGGGCCCCCACAATGGGAATAGAGCGTCTCCGTTTTTCTGAGAGACCTGTAAACATTATATCCTGGGCTGAGCGAGACTCCTTACAATCTGGAACGCCCATCGTGTGTCGAATGGATCTGACCAGATTGTCCACACTCTCCAGTGGAAAACAGGACTTCCCTTCATCATCTGAGGACGAGGATGAGGACCCAGGAGAAGGTGAACGAGACCTGGACACCCCAGGAGACCCAGTTGGACTGCCCGTAGGTGAAGATATATCAGGGGACACACGCCTCCTAGATCTGGAGGAAGGAGCCTGAGGGTCAGCCATCTCACGAAGGGAAAGCAGCTCCTCACGTATCATAGACCTAATATCAGTAGTCTTAACCGAGGACTCTTCCTGCAATGTCTGAGCAATACAAGCCTGACATAACCGCTTTGCATAGGAATCAGGAAGGGGCTGCATACAAAGAGCACACTCCTTATGTCTCACTTTTTTTGCTTTCTTAGCCTAAGAAGAGACAGAAAGAACAGAAAAACACAGGGAAAATTGGCCCCAGCAGCATAACAGGAGAGAACACACTCACCCAGCAAGCTGTGTAACTACTGACCGGTTCAGGAGGTGGAGGGCCAGCCTGAGAAGACTGTGTCCCAGTCTTGCTGCGCTCACTTCTCTCAGCAGATCCGCCATCCTTGCTACGGCTCCCAGTGCTGCGAGTCTTGCCGGCCGGCTGCATGTCCCCATCCGGTGGATGCAGCCCTCCTGCCCCAGGAGAAGACATCATGGACGGCACCCCAAGTTGATGATCCATCCCAAGGCCTCCGAAATTAGTTTGGTAAAAACTCGCGGAGCCATCGACAGACCAAAGGGCATTGCAGCAAACTGAAAGTGCCGAGTCTGCCCCTCCCAGACGACCGCCACCCGAAGAAACCGCTGGAAATCGGCGTGGACTGCGAGATGGTAATAAGCATCCTTCAGATCCAAGACCGCCATGAAGCATCTAGGGAACAACAATTTGATCGTGGAATGAATAGATTCCATTTTGAAGGACCGGAAGACCAGGAAGGAATTTAACTTCTTTAAATTAATAATCGTACGAAAAGATCCATCGGGCTTAGAAACCAAGAACAAGGGGGAATAGAACCCCTTTCCTTCCTGGCCTACCGGAACCTCAACAAGAACGCTTTTGGACAAAAGAGACTGAATCTCCAGCTTCAGGGCAAGGGCATGATGAGCGGGAGGAGAGGTGAGCACAAAGGAATCTGGAGGAGGGCGGAGAAACTCCAACTGGAGACCGGAGGAGATCAACCGAGAAATCCAGGGATTGGAGGTGACAATGCTCCATCGGTGAGCGAAGTGAGATAATCTACCCCCCACTGGGAGCTCCGCATTACTGGAATTTCCTATTGGGCTTAAAGGAGGGCCCTCAGTGATGGGGCCACCTCCCCGGCCGCCCGGAAGCACTCTGGAACACTTCCGGGTCAGGAGCGATTGTATTCAGTGCGCAGGCGCCGGCGCAACCCGGAAGCCGGCGCAGAAGGCACCAGGCCGCCGACCGCCGCGGTCACAGCGAAACCCCCGCACCCCCCAGAGCCCCGGGCCCCGGAGCCGCGACGTCCCGCCCCCCGCCGGAAGCACAGGCCCGCCCGCCACCGGACGCAGCCTTCATGCCACGTGAAATGGCGGCGAAACGCCACCGCCCCAGAGCCCCAGCCCCCAGGAGGCAAGGGGCCCGCCATCCACAGCAGCCGGCCGCTCAGTCAGAAATCTTACCTATCCCAAGCTGCCTGGTCACGGATGAGTGCAGACTGTTCCAACTGCACCACGCTCCCATGAGTCAGGGTGATGACACACGCTGACCTCATGACATCCATCCTCAGTCGAGGGGAGAGCCTGAAGCAGGACTTCCCGACGCTGCATCTGGCGTTCCAGGCCCTGCCGTTCCCACAGACACCGACACAGAGGCTGATTGAACCCAGGTAAGCCATTACTGTAGGTTCCCATCAGGACAGGAAACCAAACTGAGGGAGCGAGGGGGACCGCCCCTTTTTATCTGTAGGTTTCCTGTCCTGGTGGGCGGATCCCCTCTCTCATGTGGGTGCTGTCGTGGCGATAAGAAAATATAACATTTATTCCATTTTTGTTAAAAGCACATAAGTCCAAAATCCATCGTTACATCCAGAGACACAAAAAACGGGTGTTTTTTACCAGTGACAATCACAGGCTTATAGTGCATTAAAATCATACGCGTTTCAGCGGTCGCGCCGCCTTAATCATTGTGATTAAGGCGGCACAATGATTAAGGCGGCGCGACCGCTGAAACGCGTATGATTTTAATGCACTATAAGCCTGTGATTGTCACTGGTAAAAAACACCCGTTTTTTGTGTCTCTGGATGTAACGATGGATTTTGGACTTATGTGCTTTTAACAAAAATGGAATAAATGTTATATTTTATGGACATCTCCCACGCTGGACATTCGCTTTTCCTTTATACCACTTGCTGCACTGCATGAGCCGTGCGCTGGGACTGAAGAGAAGGTGAGCTGATCTTTTTTGCTTTTTTCAGTATAATAGTAGTTATATTCTTGTACATAGGAACAGTATTATAGTCGTTATATTCTTGTATATAATAGCAGTATTATAGTAGTTATATTCTTGTACATAGGAACAGTATTATAGTCGTTATATTCTTGTACCTAGGAACAGTATTATAGTCGTTATATTCTTGTATATAATAGCAGTATTATAGTAGATATATTACTGTATATAGGGGTAGTATTATAGCAGTTATATCCTTATACATAGGGGGTAGTATTAAAGTATATACAGCGGGTCAAAGAAGTATTGAACAAGTCATCAATCTTATAAGTAAATATATTTCTAAAGCAGCTATTGACATGAATTTCTCACCAGTTGTCGGTAACAGACCATCCAATCCACACAGGCAAAGGAATCAAACCATAGATGTGTATGCATCAAAATTGAGAAATGATACAGGAGAAAGTATTGAACTGAAAGAAAAAAAAAAAAAGTGCAAAAAGCCATGGAAATTCATGACCCCAGATAAAATGTAATAGGTGCCTCATTACCATGGTGCCGCACAAGAAACATCTCATCATGGGTAACAATAGTGAGATGTCTCAAGACCTTCATAACCTTATTGTTACAAAACATACTGATGATATTGGTTACAGAAGGATTTCGAAAACTACTGAAGGTTCCAGTGAGCTCTGTTAGAGCCATAATCCAGATGTGGAAAGAACATAACCTGTTGACAACCAGGTGCTACCTGCAAGATTTCACACAGAAGAGTGAAAAGAATTATCAAAGAGTTATCCAAGAACTGAGGACACCTGTGGAGAGCCACAGAAAGACCTGGAATCAGCAGGTACAAGTGTATAAAAGTAAACAATAAGTAATGCAGTCCTCCTCCATGGCCTGCATGCACACTCCTGCATGCACACTCCTGCATGCACACTCCTGCATGCACACTCCTGCATGCACACTCCTGCATGCACACTCACCACGCCAGACTCCATTGCTGAACAAAAAAGCAGCTTCAAAAGCGTTTCAAGTTTGCTCAATAACATTTAGACAAGTCTGGAGAATATAGTCTGGTCAGATGAGACCAAAAGAGCAAAATTGAACTCCTTGGATGCCATAATACACACCAGTTTTGGAGGCCAAAAGGCAAATCAACAGTGAAGTGTGGAGGTGGTAACATCATGGTGTTGGGCTGATTTTCTGCATACGGCACTGGAAGGAAGGATGAGTGGACAAATGTACTGAGACATGCCTGACGTCACCTACCAGGATAATGAAGGTGAAACGAGGGTGGACATTTCACAGGACAAGGATCCCAAACACACAGTTAAGGAGGAAAATAAATCTGCTGCAATGGCCAAGCCGATCACCGGAGCTAAATCCAATAGAAAATGTCTGGAAGGAACTAAAGCTCCGAGATCATAGAAGGATCCACGGGATCTGCAGGAGGTGAAGAGTGTCTGTGTGGAAGAATTGGCCAAAATCCACCTGAGCAATGCAGAGACTAGTGTATGTATTATATATCTATATAAAAAATCCAATTTTAAGATAAAAGCACAATTCTGAAAAGCTAAAAGATGTTTTCAAACAGATAAAAATATATTTTCTTTTTAAAGTTTCTTAAATGTAATTTAAAGAACACCCCGAGATCCTGCAACATCTTGCTGTGTTCTTGCCGCTCGGCTTTGTACAGATCAGCTTCACATTGCAGAAGGCGGTCTGTGAATGGAGGGGGCTGGGGACGACTTCAAAGACATTCCAAGTATCTGGTGAGGATGAAGAGGGAATTACTGGCACAATACCGGGCCCTCAAAGCCCAGCTGCCAGCTAAGAGCCGGGTATAGAGCCCCGGACGGAGAACACTGGCCCACATTCCAAGCACAAGCTTATCTCCGCTTCAAAGATGTTACTCTTCCTTTCCCTATTCACCAACGAGGCGACAAGTAAATAGATAAAGTGACTGCGGCACTAGGATAACAAAGACCTCAAAGGAGACGCGCCAACGTACCACAATAAGGGTGAATTCACACATTGCGGTAGCGGGCGGCCACATTCCTAGAGGTTAATGTACTCTCTAAAATCGAGCTATGCCGCCACCAGAAGACTGACCATGCGGGTGTCCAGAGCTACCAAGCTTGGTGGTCAACGATGTTGGGTGCAAAGGGTCAAATTTTTCCAAAATGTAAATCCTTACGGGTGACTGGCCCTGATGTTGGCGCAGGACACAAAGCCCAATAAAATCCAACATTTGTAGCCATTTCTATAGCTTCCGCGAAGGGAGCAATCAAGAGTTGGCATCCAAAAAGCCGTAGGAAGCAGGGCTGTGGAGTCGGGAGGCCATTTTGTTGGGATTGGATTCAGGGAAATTGAGGAGTTGGAGTCAGATGTTTGGCTTACCGACTGCACACCAGGGCGGTGGATTTGGGAGTCCATTTTGGTGGAGCTGGAATCCGACTCAAGAGAAATTATGGAGTTGGAGATTTGGTTTACCAACCCCACAGCCCTGGTTGGAAGTAAGAAAACCAAAGCCCAAATATTCTGTATTGTGATGGGTCAAGTAGAGATTCAGTGGTAATGAAGGACCTTTCCGCCACCAACGTGATCACAATCTGATGCCCAAAGTACATTGTGGAGGCACCTGTGCACCCAAGTTAAAGGATATGACCACCATCCCAACCATGGATCAAAGGACTCTTTCCAGGTCAGGCCTGGAACTTGCACCCAGAGCACGCACATCTGAATCTGGCCTACGAGCCTAATTTTGCACAAGTCCTCTCATCCAAATTCTCCAAGTCCGTGCACCAGGTTCTGCGGACCATAAAGAGGACTGTTCTAAGACTATGAAATGCCTCAAAATGGGGTCTCTCCATAAATGTCCACATTGGACACTTTATATATAAAGGTCTTGGCAAACACCAGACCGCGGGTTCCAAGGTCCTTTTAGCAACACAGTCCACAATCACAGAGGAGATGAGGTGGGATGGACCAGTATTCGAGTAGGTGTCCCGTTAAAGAGAATGGTCAGTTTTCAAGAGAAGTTGGGGAACCATTAAGATTCTGTTGAAATACTTGTTGTCCATGCAGAGGCGTGGGTCCGTCTACATGACTGCTGCAGCCAATTATTGGCCTACGAGGTCTTGTGCCATCTAACATGGCTACGAAAGAGAGACCGGTGTGTGTCGGGTCAGAACATGTAGGTTCCATCCCCAATTATTTATCTTTAAGGTCGATATTTAGTGGTGAGCGAGCACTGACATGCACAAACAAGTTGGACACTGACTGACTCAACTTTACCACCGATGAGAGACCAGGGCTGTGGAGTCGAAGTCGTGGAGTTGGTGCCCATTTTGGGTTGAGTCGGATTCAGGGAAATTGAAGAGTTGGATGTTTGGCTTACTGACGCCACAGGCCTGGTTATGGAGGGAGTCCATTTTTGGTAGAGTTGGATTCAGGGAAAATGAAGAGTTGGGAGTCGGATGTCCAGTTTACCGACTCCACAGCCGAGTGAGAATTTTTCCCGAAGATCTCTCAGAAAAACACCTAGATTCCCATCGACTTCTATTATATTCAAGTTGATCCCTGTCCGAGCGTCCGTTCTCGTTTCGAGCACCTGGACATTGTAGTGCTCGCTCATCACTATCCATATTCCAAACCCGCTGTTCGTCAGTAGAAACCCAACTTCACGTACCCAAACAGGAACCCAAAAATATCTCAAGCCGGTCGTGCGTGGCTCCTGATCCATTCCTTCCTATTTGTCCTTTGCAGGATTAGAAAGTTCTCGGTGTAATTTGCAAGGTAGAGAATGTTCCAAGGGAGACGTCAATCCGTCACTCACACGGACTATATTTACCGGCTGATCCGACCCCGGCCAGGTCCGATACTTGGTGCTCCTCCAGGAGCAAGTGGAACGACAGCAGCAGCTGGATATGTGCAAGCCCGGGTATTCCTGCCCTTACCGGTCTCACATATTCTCAGGCATCCAAAGTCAAAGTCAGGGTCAATGGATCCGTGAAATCACGAAACATTACATCAAGAGATAGGTCTACAACGAAAATGGTGAATCCTTGGAATGAAAAGTGGCGCTACATCATGATAAATGGAAAAAATGAATCTAGATAATTTTTCGGATCTTATTTGATCCCTCGTCTTCTCTGGAAACCATCAAGACTTCCTAGTGATCAGTTGATCGCCGGATGATCGAGGAAAGTCGTGCGACGAGCAACAAGATTTCTCTACAGCGGCCACTGCTGGAGAAATGTAGTATTACACAACACACATTTAGAGAAAAATCGATAACCAAGGTTTCCCTAAGCCCCCCCAATGATACTGTATAGTTTTCTACGATGGCCAATGGAGGGAAGTCTTGGGGACACCAGATGCTACATCTTCAAGATCCTGGAGAATTTCAATTACTTCCAGGAACCTTATAGAGGTGAAACGTTACAGTTAAACCACAAATCCACGTTCCTAGTAGAACCGAAATCTCCTAAATCTAGATTGCAAACATACATCCAACTGGCCGGGACCGCCAGAGCTCACAGGAACATGTGCCCAAGTCAACACAATCCCAAGATCTAAAAATGTATCCCCCCTCCTTCCGTAAGGAGTTTGCCATATCCTCGTATATTAAAATAAAATCTGGAGATTTCATGGTCTGAGCCCAACGTAAACCGTCCTGGTGAGCCAACGTCAATAAGCAAAAACAGGATGGTCCTGGGCTCCGCGGCGACACATATTAACACGGCATTCCAGCTGTGGCACGGCATGTTACAATGTTACACAAACACAACTTTTATAATGGACATGGGAATAGTAAACCTCCGAGGACTGTGAGAACCTCCGCGCCGTGTACGACAACACAAAACTCAACGTACAAAGAGTACGAGCGAAGACACGGGGGAAGGAAACCTGGAACCGAATGTGAAGGCTTCCTGCACTATTACATGTTCCTTCACATGGCCCGCGGCGGGGTCCTACTCTTCTCCCCTTCACATGGCCCGCGGCGGGGTCCTACTCTTCTCCCCTTCACCTGGCCCGCGGCGGGGGTCCTACTCTTCTCCCCTTCACCTGGCCCGCGGCGGGGTCCTACTCTTCTCCCCTTCACCTGGCCCGCGGCGGGGTCCTACTCTTCTCCCCTTCACCTGGCCCGCGGCGGGGTCCTACTCTTCTCCCCTTCACCTGGCCCGCGGCGGGGTCCTACTCTTCTCCCCTTCACCTGGCCCGCGGCGGGGTCCTACTCTTCTCCCCTTCACCTGGCCCGCGGCGGGGTCCTACTCTTCTCCCCTTCACCTGGCCCGCGGCGGGGTCCTACTCTTCTCCCCTTCACCTGGCCCGCGGCGGGGTCCTACTCTTCTCCCCTTCACCTGGCCCGCGGCGGGGTCCTACTCTTCTCCCCTTCACCTGCCCCGCGGCGGGGTCCTACTCTTTCTCCCTTCACCTGCCCCATGGCGAGGTCTTACTGTTCTCCCCTTCATCTGCCCCAGGGAGAGGTCCTAGTGTTCCCCACACCATCTGCTGGGAATAACTACCTGACGTACGGCCAGTTTTGACGTGGGCATATTTGCAAGGCTCGTACCATGGCCCTTATTTTGCAGGACTGTACATGGAGACTCAGCTCTGGATTTTGTTTTTCCTGGTACTGAGATCCAACACATTATTATCGGAGTGTAATACATTTCTGTACAAACACATTTATGTTAATTAACAGATCCACGAGGAGAGGAACAAGACAACTCATGTCCACAACCCATAATCACCTAATCCCCATGACTTAATTACGCTAATCAGAGCCCGACGGAGCTGCCGGCTGAGGGAGGGCGCTGCCACGGAGGATGCAGGAACTGCACGGTGCCCAGCGACCCATCAGAGCCCACCCAGGGGTCCAGATGTCGTCAGTACCAAGCGCCCTCCTGTCCAACCTCTCTATTCTTTCTGTGAGTTGCACTTAACCAAACATAACCGTGCGGCCACAGCCTAAAGGTTAGCGTCCCCAGCGCAGTATGCACTTGTACATTATCGCCCTACTCAACTATCCCTCCATACTCCAAAGTCAGGAAAAATGCTCGCGTTCCTATTGACCTCCATTATACTCTGTACACGAGTCAAGCCAATCCGTGCGTCCGTCCTGCTCGTTTCGAGTACGGAGGACCCGAGTATTGAAGTGCTCGCTCATCACCAGTTTGATATGTTTGGGGTCTCAACAGTCTAAAATTGCCTCCCGAGACTCTCAGCTTTTCCTAGTCCTAAAAACCAGCTGTGGTTTTTAGGGAAATAAGGCAGAAAGAAATAAAAATTTCCAACAGCGCCACCACAGAAGAAACGAAGCATTGCACATTAAAACAACCCAAGTCCTTGGAGGCATTATGTATATAACCAGAAATTACTCCGCCCCCGAGGAGTGAGAAGTTATCAAAGAGGTTCCTAGTGACTCCTGGAAGCCATTGAACCAATCCTAGTCCTCGGAGATGTTACTTATGTATAATCTGATATTATCCCGCCCCCAAGGAGCGAGATGTTATCAGAGGCCTTTTCCGGTCACGTTGGTGCCAGCCTCAAGTGCCAAACGGCTCAGTCCTTGCCTCCAACATATTTGGCCGGAGTAGTGCAGGGGTGCACAACCCATTGAGGCGAGTGACCCATTGACCCCCACTAGACCGCCAGGTGCTATCCATTTGCGCTCCTTTTCTTTTTCTACCCCACTGTGACTAAACACACAGCTATGGACTCTGAGGCAGAAAAGCCTCTGAATTGGTTTCAATGTGAATTATGCCCAAGGATTGACATGCGCAGGTTCTGCTTTGAATAGGGAAGATTAAGCTGAGACTCTGCAGAAGAAAATGTAAAGCTTAGATTCTGCAGCGAATACTAATCAGCGGTTATCTGGATCATTGGGAAAAATCTGCACCAAAAACGCACCTATTTTATGCTGCGTTTTTTCTGTTAAGAAATGCAAACGCTTCTGGTGTAAATACCCAACGTGTGCCCGAAAGGTTCACATGTGTTCTCACAGCGTTGGGTTTACACCAACAGTTTTCTCGACTGAATTCGAGATCTGCATTGTGTCAAGTCTTTTGGTGTTTTTTTTTTTCAATCAAAAAGTGAAAAAAGACGCTGCAAAAAAAACCAAATAAATAACCTTATTAACCATGTATTATAGACAGAGTTCAGATGTAATATACAGCCAAAAATAGCTGCAACCTGGATGTATTGAATGTAGCGTTTTTATACTGTGCTGCAGTTCTTTTCTAGAATTAAAGAGGACATTTCCTATCGGTGCAGAGAATCTGTATAGGAACAGTATTATAGTAGTTATATTCCTGTATATAGGAGCAGTATTATAGTAGTTATATTCTTGTATATAGGAGCAGTATTATAGTAGTTATATTCTTGTATATAGGAGCAGTATTATAGTAGTTATATTCCTGTATATAGGAGCAGTATTATAGTAGTTATATTCTTGTATATAGGAGCAGTATTATAGTAGTTATATTCTTGTATATAGGAGCAGTATTATAGTAGTTATATTCTTGTATATAGGAACAGTATTATAGTAGTTATATTCCTGTATATAGGAGCAGTATTATAGTAGTTATATTCTTGTATATAGGGGCAGTATTATAGTAGTTATATTCTTGTACATGGGAGCAGTATTATAGTAGTTATATTCTTGTACATAGGAGCAGTTTTATAGTAGTTATATTCTTGTATATAGGAGCAGTATTATAGTAGTTATAGTCTTGTATATAGGGGCAGTATTATAGTAATTATATTCTTGTATATAGGGGCAGTATTATAGTAGTTATATTCTTGTATATAGGGGCAGTATTATAGTAGTTATAGTCTTGTACATAGGGGCAGTATTATAGTAATTATATTCTGGTATATAGGAGCAGTATTATAGTAGTTATATTCTTGTATATAGGGGCAGTATTATAGTAGTTATATTCTTGTACATAGGAGCAGTATTATAGTAGTTATATTCTTGTACATAGGAGCAGTATTATAGTAGTTATATTCTTGTACATAGGAGCAGTATTATAGTAGTTATATTCTTGTACATAGGGGCAGTATTATAGCAGTTATATTCTTGTACATAGAAGCAGTATTATAGTAGTTATAGTCTTGTACATAGGAGCAGTATTATAGTAGTTATATTCTTGTATATAGGGGCAGTATTATAGTAGTTATATTCTTGTACATAGGAGCAGTATTATAGTAGTTATATTCTTGTACATAGGAGCAGTATTATAGTAGTTATATTCTTGTACATAGGAGCAGTATTATAGTAGTTATATTCTTGTACATAGGAGCAGTATTATAGTAGTTATATTCTTGTACATAGGGGCAGTATTATAGTAGTTATATTCTTGTACATAGGAGCAGTATTATAGTAGTTATATTCCTGTATATAGGAGCAGTATTATAGTAGTTATATTCCTGTATATAGGGGCAGTATTATAGTAGTTATATTCTTGTATATAGGAGCAGTATTATAGTAGTTACATTCTTGTATATAGGAGCAGTATTATAGTAGATATATTCTTGTATATAGGGGCAGTATTATAGTAGATATATTCTTGTATATAGGGGCAGTATTATAGTAGTTATATTCTTGTATATAGGGCAGTATTATAGTAGTTATATTCTTGTACATAGGAGCAGTATTATAGTAGTTATATTCTTGTACATAGGAGCAGTATTATAGTAGTTATATTCTTGTACATAGGAGCAGTATTATAGTAGTTATATTCTTGTACATAGGGGCAGTATTATAGTAGTTATATTCTTGTATATAGGGGCAGTATTATAGTAATTATATTCTTGTATATAGGGGCAGTATTATAGTAGTTATAGTCTTGTATATAGGGGCAGTATTATAGTAATTATATTCTTGTATATAGGGGCAGTATTATAGTAGTTATATTCTTGTATATAGGGGCAGTATTATAGTAGTTATATTCTTGTACATAGGAGCAGTATTATAGTAGTTATATTCTTGTATATAGGGACAGTATTATAGTAGTTATATTCTTGTATATAGGGGCAGTATTATAGTAGTTATAGTCTTGTATATAGGAGCAGTATTATAGTAGTTATATTCTTGTATATAGGAACAGTATTATAGTAGTTATATTCCTGTATATAGGAGCAGTATTATAGTAGTTATATTCTTGTATATAGGGGCAGTATTATAGTAGTTATATTCTTGTACATGGGAGCAGTATTATAGTAGTTATATTCTTGTACATAGGAGCAGTTTTATAGTAGTTATATTCTTGTATATAGGAGCAGTATTATAGTAGTTATAGTCTTGTATATAGGGGCAGTATTATAGTAATTATATTCTTGTATATAGGGGCAGTATTATAGTAGTTATATTCTTGTATATAGGGCAGTATTATAGTAGTTATAGTCTTGTACATAGGGGCAGTATTATAGTAATTATATTCTGGTATATAGGAGCAGTATTATAGTAGTTATATTCTTGTATATAGGGGCAGTATTATAGTAGTTATATTCTTGTACATAGGAGCAGTATTATAGTAGTTATATTCTTGTACATAGGAGCAGTATTATAGTAGTTATATTCTTGTACATAGGAGCAGTATTATAGTAGTTATATTCTTGTACATAGGGGCAGTATTATAGCAGTTATATTCTTGTACATAGAAGCAGTATTATAGTAGTTATAGTCTTGTACATAGGAGCAGTATTATAGTAGTTATATTCTTGTATATAGGGGCAGTATTATAGTAGTTATATTCTTGTACATAGGAGCAGTATTATAGTAGTTATATTCTTGTACATAGGAGCAGTATTATAGTAGTTATATTCTTGTACATAGGAGCAGTATTATAGTAGTTATATTCTTGTACATAGGAGCAGTATTATAGTAGTTATATTCTTGTACATAGGGGCAGTATTATAGTAGTTATATTCTTGTACATAGGAGCAGTATTATAGTAGTTATATTCCTGTATATAGGAGCAGTATTATAGTAGTTATATTCCTGTATATAGGGGCAGTATTATAGTAGTTATATTCTTGTATATAGGAGCAGTATTATAGTAGTTACATTCTTGTATATAGGAGCAGTATTATAGTAGATATATTCTTGTATATAGGGGCAGTATTATAGTAGATATATTCTTGTATATAGGGGCAGTATTATAGTAGTTATATTCTTGTATATAGGGGCAGTATTATAGTAGTTATATTCTTGTACATAGGAGCAGTATTATAGTAGTTATATTCTTGTACATAGGAGCAGTATTATAGTAGTTATATTCTTGTACATAGGAGCAGTATTATAGTAGTTATATTCTTGTATATAGGGGCAGTATTATAGTAGTTATATTCTTGTATATAGGAGCAGTATTATAGTAGTTATATTCTTGTACATAGGAGCAGTATTATAGTAGTTATATTCTTGTATATAGGGGCAGTATTATTGTTTGATAATGTCCCTTGATGCTTTCTTTCTGGATTGATACAACATTGACATATAACATCTTATTATTCGGCCTGGTTCTGTTCTGGACAGTCGTCGATATCTCCGCTTGTTGAAACCTTGTGTCTTTGAGGCTGATGCCGCTCTGGAGGGTGTGCGGCTGGTTACATTGTACGGTAATGAAGGAGAAATCAGGGCATCCACCTTCAGTAATCGTGATGGCCGTCGCTCTCCCGTAACGCCGCTCATTTACTCCTTCGCATCAAAGGCGACGCGGCGGCTCTAAAAATTAATGAGTGACAAAAGTGAACGCCAAAGCAAACAGAGGAGGCTCTGCCGATCCACCAGAGAGGGAATCCCCGGATTGTGAAACCTCCCTGCCCCCATCGCACCTGTCTGCGAGGAGGATTCATATGTGACGCCCGGACAACAACGTGGAAACCAAAAGCCCCAACACTGAACTTTACACTGAAACAATGAACGGCAGATCACCGCCCAATTCACACTGTGCAGTCAGTGAAGCTCCCGTACACCAAACCACAAGAAAATGTGCCATAACCTGCCGCAGCTTTTTCATAAGCTGCTTTTTCCAGCCCCAGAGAGACGATCATGGACCGGGGGGAAAGCCCACACAGAGGACCGGGGTAATGCCCACACAGAGGGCCGGGGGAAAAAACACAAAGCCCACAAAGAGGACCGGGATAATGCCCACACAGAGGGTCGGGGAAGGGGGGGGGACCAGCACAGAGGGCCGGGGTCCACAAAGCGGGACAACGGTGGGCCCGTACAGAGAGCCGGACAGGAAGGGGGGGGGAAAGGACAGGAAGAGCCGGGAAGGAAGGGGGGGGGAAAGTTGTTCATCCACACACAGGGACGTCGAGGGGCCCGCATAGAGGGCCTGACAGAGGGGGACGGAAGGCCCCGCATAGAGGGTCAGAGGAAGGTCCCGCACAGGAGGGCCGGATGGGGGGAGGGAGGGGGAGGGATGAACGCCCCGCATAGACGGCCAGACGGGGGATTGGGGAGGGAGGAAGGCCCAGCACAGATGGCCGGACGGGGTGGAAGACCTGACGAAACAAAACTTGCTCTTTGGAAACAGCTTTCTTTTTTACTATTGAGAGCTGCACAAAACACACAGCAAAAATGCAACATGTGAACGTCGTCTAATTGAAGAAAAAAAAACAAAAAAACAACTGCATCAAACTCAGCAGCGTCACCACAGATAATGGACTCTTCAGACTGGAGCTGTGATATACATCAGCAGAGTAAATAATTGCCTGGTTGAGCCAACAGTTACCATGGCAACAGCAGGATACCACCCGGAAGGGGATCAGAGCGAGGGCAACGCCAGCCAGGCATCATGTGGTCATCTGGGCACACATGCTGTTCGGAGGGGACAGCGACGCAAATCCATCACATTGTAGGTAAGGTGTGCGATATTATGGACCCGCTGGACCAAAATGGGAACATGTTGGGGGCTGTAGTGACACCACAGACTGGAGGCCACTGGTCTAGAAAGTCCTGGAGCACAGATCTGACTCCTTCCCTCTAAGCCGCCCGGTGTCACAATCCTTCACTGGAATCAAAGCAGTCAGACAATGAGTAATATACAAAGGTTTGGCCAAATGGCACAAAACCAGCGTGAGTCATCACCAAAACTAGGTTACTACGCGTCTGTGCCGTCCGGCCGGGGCACGTAGCACGCCGGTGATGTGCCAAACCGCTCCTACAACAACGATGTACTCCGGGGGTTGGACCACAAAGTGACCTCAACCCAAGAATGTGCTTTTATTTACATCCAACAGCAGCCAGCAGAGGTTCCGAACACTGAGGAAGCGTAAAAAAGTAGAGAAGCTGCAGGACTACAAATCAAACCCTACAAAGCTATGATCACTAGATGTTGCATCTCCTCCGATTACAAGAACTGCCAAAAAACAAAAACAAAACTTCAACATTTTACCAGGCCAGCAGGGCCTTTATCAAGCCACTGCAGGGCCTTTATCAAGCCATTACATGGCCAAAATGTTGCACTTTTTCCTGCTTGTCTATTAGTGTGCACTGCTTTCAATACAAAGGTTTCTATAATGGAGAATCCTTGGCGCTGAGGTGGTTCGAGCATCGGGCTCTTCAGGACAGATGATTATTTGCCGTAGGAACCAGTGCCCTTTGTGAACACACAGCTTTTCTCAATGCAAGTCTGGAGTTGATGTTCTTAATTTTGACCTTTTGTTTGTTATCCCATGTTTGCTAATTCACTGTTTCTTGACTGTCAGTGCGGAGCCCCATTGTTCAAGGTTGTGTATTGCTAATGTAATTATCTCACACATACCCTCACCACCTTTGACTATGTACACTCAAAGGAAAATTATGTATGTCGCTTGAATTCCAACCAATAAGAAAACAGTCTTATTCCACCAATCCTGGAAGACCCTATTGTCCTGAGATGAGTGCTCAGGGTATATAAGGATGAGCCCTGGTCCATGCGGTCTTTCTAAAGGAGACCAGGCCAACGGATGAGAGCACCCTATGACCCCAGTGTCTCCACACACATGCTCACCATTCAGCACAAATTCTCGCCACGCTCCTCCAGTGTTTCTCATCTCACCAAAACCGGCGAGTCAGAAATTTTGGATGAGTTTCTAAATATCTGCATGCATCATGGTGTTGACGAAAAAGAAGGGCATGGCGCCAAGCTCGTAAACTACAACCTCCGTACGCAGCTATCCCTCCATAAAAAGTCAGGAAAAATGCTCAAGTTCCCCATTGATCTCCAATATACTCGCACAATTTGAGTCCGTCCAAGCATCCGTCCTGCTCGTTTCGAGTACCGAGGCCCCGAGTATCGAAGTGCCCGAGACTCAGCTCTATTCCAGCTTTTCCTAGTCCTAAAAACCAGCTGTGATATGCAGGGAAATCAGGCAGAAAAAAAAAAGTCAAATTCCCCCCACAGCGCCTCCACAGGAAAAATGAAGCATTGCACATTGAAACAACCTGAGTACTCGGAGGCGGGACTTATAATCTGAAATGACCACGCCCCCGAGGAGCTAGATTTTATCAAAGAGATTCCCAAGAACTCCTGGAAGAGAGGAGGTCACAGCCATTATCAAGCTAGCTCAAAAGTAAACTCTGGTGGCCACTGAGCCCAAACTGCGACTAAACACATGGCTATGGGACTGAGGCGGAAAAGCTTTGGGGGCCGGGACTACACAGTCTGTAATAAGGACACCTGAAGTCCTTATCGAAATGTGAATTTGTTGCCCAATTGTGAGAATCGGAGGCCACTGGTCACTACAGTACTTCATCCACGTACATGCTGTTTACAGCACTGCCCATCCACATCAGCGGCGGCCCACTCCTATTACTACAGGGCCCAAACTCCCCAATTATAAAGCTGAACTTGGTGTTCTGTGCAGATATTTAAACACCAGGAGGGAAATCCCATCATAAACCACAAAAGGAACTTTCCATCACAACCAAAGAAAAAGAATAACTAATGCAACAAAAAAAGGATTAAAAATGCAGGAAAAACCCATCAAAAACAAGGAAAGTGCAGCAAAAAGTATTGAACACGCTGCAAAAAAGCATCAGAAGTGCAGCAGAACCAGCTGCTTTGTCTGCAATGAAAGCAGGTTTAGACAGCAGAAAACACAGCAAAAACGCAATGTGTGAACAAAGAGTAACCGAAGCCTGCAAACACAAGAGGGAAACCCGCGCTCCTCAGAGGTTTAACCCTTCACAACTCGGACAATGCTCATTTTTACACTTTCTACTATTCTGCGCGGTGAAATCAGATATTAGATGATGGGATCCGTCCGGGATCCTGCACCCAGGAGCCGCCGTCTCTCTGCACAATTCAGCAGAGTTCATGCAAAGTGAAGTAAAAGGTCCAAAAGTTGCAGATTTTCCTGCAGGCATTAAGTTGTGTATAGGACTGCAACCTTGTGCCCACATCCTCCCCTGCAACCCTGTGTCCCGTCCTCCCCCGAACCCTGCCATCCTGTTCCCCGTCCTCCCCGAACCTGCCCTGCCACCGTGTGTCCCGTCCTCCCCGAACCTGTCCCGCCACCCTGTTCCCCGTCCTCCCCCAGACTTGCCCCGCCACCATGTGCCCCGTCCTCCCCGAACCTGCCCCGCCACCCTGTTCCCCGTCCTCCCCGAACCTGCCCCGCCACCCTGTTCCCCGTCCTCCCCGAACCTGCCCCGCCACCCTGTTCCCCATCCTCCCCGAACCTGCCCCGCCACCCTGTTCCCCGTCCTCCCCGAATCTGCCCGCCACCGTGTGTCCCGTCCTCCCCGAACCTGTCCCGCCACCCTGTTCCCCGTCCTCCCCGAACCTGCCCCGCCACCCTGTTCCCCGTCCTCCCCGAACCTGCCCCGCCACCCTGTTCCCCGTCCTCCCCGAACCTGCCCCGCCACCCTGTGCCCCGTCCTCCCTCAGACATGCCCAGCCACCCTGTTCCCCGTCCTCCCCCAGACATGCCCAGCCACACTGTTCCCCGTCCTCCCCCAGACTTGCCCAGCCACCCTGTGCCCCGTCCTGCCCAGCCACCCTGTGCCCAGTCCTCCCCCAGACCAGTCCCGCCACCCTGTGCCCCGTCCTCCCCCAGACCAGCCCCGCCACCCTGTTCCCCGTCCTCCCCCAGACTTGCCCAGCCATCCTGTTCCCCGTCCTCCCCCAGACTTGCCCAGCCATCCTGTGTCCCGTCCTCCCCCAGACCTGTCCTGCCACCCTGTGCCCCGTCCTCCCCGAACCTGTTCCGCCACCCTGTGTCCCGTCCTTCCCTGGCCCTGCCTCAGACAGTGAGGATAGCGGGATCCTGATGACATAATATGTATGATATAACCGGGCTGAGGTCAGAACCGTGTGGTGAGGGAGCCAGGGGGGTGTGAGTCACTCAATACTAGGACGAGGGTCCGGGCTGATCTCACCCTCCGCCGTGACTCATTCATCAGTAAGAGCGGAGGCACAGGACGGAGCGACTATTGTTATACAGGAGAACCGCCATCTGTTACTGTGATAATTCCGAAACACAGAGAGCCGGGAAACAATGTATCACAGTGGAGCGAAAAAAACACAGATACAGTACAGGGAGCAAAGACGTGCCCCCCCATATACACAGTACGCGGGGGGACGTACCTCCCCATACACAGTACGCGGGGGGACGTACCTCCCCCATACACAGTACGCGGGGGGACGTACCTCCCCCATACACAGTACGCGGGGGACGTACCTCCCCCATACACAGTACGCGGGGGGACGTACCTCCCCCATACACAGTACGCGGGGGGACGTACCTCCCCCATACACAGTACGCGGGGGGACGTACCTCCCCCATACACAGTACGCGGGGGGACGTGCCTCCCCATATACAGCACAGGAGGAGGGGGACCTCCCCCCATATACAGCACAGGAGGAGGGGGACCTCTCCCCATATACAGCACAGGAGGAGGGGGACCTCTCCCCATATACAGCACAGGAGGAGGGGGACCTCCCCCCCTATACAGTACAGGAGGAGGGGGACCTCCCCCCCCACATACAGTACAGGAGGAGGGGGACTTTCCCCCACATACAATACAGGAGGAGGGGGACCTCCCCCCATATACAGTACAGGAGGAGGGGGACCTCCCCCCCATATACAGTACAGGAGGAGGGGGACCTCCCCCCATATACAGCACAGGAGGAGGGGGACCTCCCCCCATATACAGCACAGGAGGAGGGGGACCTCCCCCCCCATATACAGTACAGGAGGAGGGGGACCTCCCCCCCCCATATACAGTACAGGAGGAGGGGGACCTCCCCCCCCATATACAGTACAGGAGGAGGGGGACCTCCCCCCCCATATACAGTACAGGAGGAGGGGGACCTCCCCCCCCATATACAGTACAGGAGGAGGGGGACCTCCCCCCCCATATACAGTACAGGAGGAGGGGGACCTCCCCCCCCATATACAGTACAGGAGGAGGGGGACCTCCCCCCCCATATACAGTACAGGAGGAGGGGGACCTCCCCCCCCCATATACAGTACAGGAGGAGGGGGACCTCCCCCCCCCATATACAGTACAGGAGGAGGGGGACCTCCCCCCCCCATATACAGTACAGGAGGAGGGGGACCTCCCCCCCCATATACAGTACAGGAGGAGGGGGACCTCCCCCCCCATATACAGTACAGGAGGAGGGGGACCTCCCCCCCCATATACAGTACAGGAGGAGGGGGACCTCCCCCCCATATACAGTACAGGAGGAGGGGGACCTCCCCCCCCATATACAGTACAGGAGGAGGGGGACCTCCCCCCCCATATACAGTACAGGAGGAGGGGGACCTCCCCCCCCATATACAGTACAGGAGGGGGACCTCCCCCCCATATACAGTACAGGAGGAGGGGGACCTCCCCCCCATATACAGTACAGGAGGAGGGGGACCTCTCCCCATATACAGTACAGGAGGAGGGGGACCTCTCCCCATATACAGTACAGGAGGAGGGGGACCTCCCCCCCATATACAGTACAGGAGGAGGGGGACCTCCCCCCCATATACAGTACAGGAGGAGGGGGACCTCCCCCCCATATACAGTACAGGAGGAGGGGGACCTCTCCCCATATACAGTACAGGAGGAGGGGGACCTCCCCCCCATATACAGTACAGGAGGAGGGGGACCTCCCCCCCATATACAGTACAGGAGGAGGGGGACCTCCCCCATATACAGCACAGGAGGAGGGGGACCTCTCCCCATATACAGCACAGGAGGAGGGGGACCTCCCCCCCATATACAGTACAGGAGGAGGGGGACCTCCCCCCCATATACAGTACAGGAGGAGGGGGACCTCTCCCCCATATACAGTACAGGAGGAGGGGGACCTCCCCCCATATACAGTACAGGAGGAGGGGGACCTCTCCCCCATATACAGCACAGGAGGAGGGGGACCTCTCCCCATATACAGTACAGGAGGAGGGGGACCTCCCCCCCATATACAGCACAGGAGGAGGGGGACCTCCCCCCCCATATACAGTACAGGAGGAGGGGGACCTCCCCCCCATATACAGTACAGGAGGAGGGGGACCTCCCCCCCATATACAGTACAGGAGGAGGGGGACCTCCCCCCATATACAGTACAGGAGGAGGGGGACCTCCCCCCCCATATACAGCACAGGAGGAGGGGGACCTCCCCCCCATATACAGCACAGGAGGAGGGGGACCTCCCCCCATATACAGCACAGGAGGAGGGGGACCTCCCCCCCTATACAGCACAGGAGGAGGGGGACCTCCCCCCCCATATACAGTACAGGAGGAGGGGGACCTCCCCCCCCATATACAGTACAGGAGGAGGGGGACCTCCCCCCCCATATACAGTACAGGAGGAGGGGGACCTCCCCCCCATATACAGTACAGGAGGAGAGGGACCTCCCCCCCATATACAGTACAGGAGGAGGGGGACCTCCCCCCCATATACAGTACAGGAGGAGGGGGACCTCCCCCCCCCATATACAGTACAGGAGGAGGGGGACCTCCCCCCCATATACAGCACAGGAGGAGGGGGACCTCCCCCCCCATATACAGTACAGGAGGAGGGGGACCTCCCCCCCATATACAGCACAGGAGGAGGGGGACCTCCCCCCCATATACAGTACAGGAGGAGGGGGACCTCCCCCCCATATACAGTACAGGAGGAGGGGGACCTCTCCCCCATATACAGTACAGGAGGAGGGGGACCTCCCCCCATATACAGTACAGGAGGAGGGGGACCTCTCCCCCATATACAGCACAGGAGGAGGGGACCTCTCCCCATATACAGTACAGGAGGAGGGGGACCTCCCCCCCATATACAGCACAGGAGGAGGGGGACCTCTCCCCCATATACAGTACAGGAGGAGGGGGACCTCCCCCCATATACAGTACAGGAGGAGGGGGACCTCTCCCCCATATACAGCACAGGAGGAGGGGGACCTCTCCCCATATACAGTACAGGAGGAGGGGGACCTCCCCCCCATATACAGCACAGGAGGAGGGGGACCTCCCCCCCCATATACAGTACAGGAGGAGGGGGACCTCCCCCCCATATACAGTACAGGAGGAGGGGGACCTCCCCCCCATATACAGTACAGGAGGAGGGGGACCTCTCCCCCATATACAGTACAGGAGGAGGGGGACCTCCCCCCATATACAGTACAGGAGGAGGGGACCTCTCCCCATATACAGTACAGGGCCGGTATATACAGACAGTACAGCTGATGCCTACGTGCTATAATGACAATCCCGGCTGTAAGCTCCTCCAGCCGCCGTCATTCCCTCCTCTCTCCCAGACCTCGGCCCCCCGTGCTCTCACCGTGCTCTGCGCCCGCTCTCCCCGCGCTGCTGCTCCGAGCTCCGGCTGCCGACACTGAGCCTCCCCGCCACCGAGAGCCCGCCCGCCTGCCTCTACACACTGCCCCGCCCACACATAGGCCACGCCCCCGTACGGTACAGCCGGGCCCCCTACTATTATTACGTCACACTTACCACGCCCCCTTCTAAAGCGTCACACGTCCTTTACGTACGAGGCTCCGCCCATAGCTTGGTAACCCTGGACGCGCTGATTGGGCGAGGCTGTAGTGAAACTATGCGGCCGTCACGTGACCTGGAGCAGCGGAGACCTGAGTGTCCTGAGGTGACCCGGACACCAGGGGAGAGGGCGGGAAACCCCGCACAGCCCGGACCACCTGCCGAGGAGACCCCGGAGCCCAGAGCCGGGCCAGGAGGAGCTGAGATACACCGGACCGTATCACAGGAGAGGATTAGATACACAGCTCAGCAGACAGTATCACACAGGAGAGAATTAGATACACAGCTCAGCAGACAGTATCACACAGGAGAGGGTTAGATACACAGCTCAGCAGACAGTATCACACAGGAGAGGGTTAGATACACAGCTCAGCAGACAGTATCACACAGGAGAGGATTAGATACACAGCTCAGCAGACAGTATCACACAGGAGAGGATTAGATACACAGCTCAGCAGACAGTATCACAGAGGATAGGATTAGATACACAGCTCAGCAGACAGTATCACACAGGATAGGATTAGATACACAGCTCAGCAGGCAGTATCACACAGGATAGGATTAGATACACAGCTCAGCAGACAGTATCACACAGGAGAGGATTAGATACACAGCTCAGCAGACAGTATCACACAGGATAGGATTAGATACACAGCTCAGCAGACAGTATCACACAGGATAGGATTAGATACACAGCTCAGCAGACAGTATCACACAGGAGAGGATTAGATACACAGCTCAGCAGACAGTATCACACAGGAGAGGATTAGATACACAGCTCAGCAGACAGTATCACACAGGAGAGGATTAGATACACAGCTCAGCAGACAGTATCACCCAGGAGAGGATTAGATACACAGCTCAGCAGACATTATCACACAGGAGAAGATTAGATACACAGCTCAGCAGACAGTATCACACAGGAGAGGATTAGATACACAGCTCAGCAGACTGTATCACACATGAGACAATTAGATACACAGCTCAGCAGACAGTATCACACAGGAGAGAATTAGATACACAGCTCAGCAGACAGTATCACACAGGATAGGATTAGATACACAGCTCAGCAGACAGTATCACACAGGAGAGGATTAGATACACAGCTCAGCAGACAGTATCACACAGGATAGGATTAGATACACAGCTCAGCAGACTGTATCACACAAGTGAGGATTAGATACACAGCTCAGCAGACAGTATCACACAGGAGACGATTAGATACATAGCTCAGCAGACAGTATCACCCAGGAGAGGATTAGATACACAGCTCAGCAGACATTATCACACAGGAGAAGATTAGATACACAGCTCAGCAGACAGTATCACACAGGAGAGGATTAGATACACAGCTCAGCAGACCGTATCACACAGGAGAGGATTAGATACACAGCTCAGCAGACAGTATCACACAGGAGAGGATTAGATACACAGCTCAGCAGACAGTATCACACAGGAGACGATTAGATACACAGCTCAGCAGACAGTATCACACATGAGACAATTAGATACACAGCTCAGCAGACAGTATCACACAGGAGAGAATTAGATACACAGCTCAGCAGACAGTATCACACAGGAGAGGATTAGATACACGGCTCAGCAGACGGTATCACACAGGATAGGATTAGATACACAGCTCAGCAGACAGTATCACACAGGAGAGGATTAGATACACAGCTCAGCAGACAGTATCACACAGGATAGGATTAGATACACAGCTCAGCAGACAGTATCACACAGGATAGGATTAGATGCACAGCTCAGCAGACAGTATCACACAAGTGAGGATTAGATACACAGCTCAGCAGTCAGTATCACACAAGATAGGATTAGATACACAGCTCAGCAGACAGTATCACACAGGATAGGATTAGATACACAGCTCAGCAGACAGTCAGGTGGTCACCAATCTGTGATGTGGGGCAGTAAGGCTGGTTTCACACTACGATTTTGTGCCTGTCCGTGGGATCCGACTTTGAAGGGGGACCCCACGGAAAGGCACGGATCCATACGGATCCCTGCAATCGGATGGCAAATAGCCATCCGATCTGCAGGATCCGTGTGGATCCTGCGGTCCCCTGTCTCTCCCTACTCCTGCCTCCTCCATCTTCTTCCCTCTCCTATTCTATATGCTGTGCCCCCGCTATGCTATTCTGTGCCCCCGCTATGCTATTCTGTGCCCCCGCTATGCTATTCTGTGCCCCCGCTATGCTATTCTGTGCCCCCGCTATGCTATTCTGTGCCCCCGCTATGCTATTCTGTGATTTTTTTATTTTTTTTTCTGAATGAATAAAGAAGGAAATCGGGTGCCGCCTTCTCCGATAAAATAATGTCTTTTATTAAGTGTTCATGTGAATACAATCAATAGCAGATAGACACAGATGCGTCCCGCCAATGTGCTATTCTATTTATTGATATGAAAACTTTAAAGGACCATATTTTATTGGAGAAGGCAGCACCGGATTTCCTTCTTTATTCATTCAAAATGGTGCACGCGCCGGACACCATTCCGGATAATGGGAATCTACAGGTGAACGCTGGAGAGCCGCACTAATCCTCTTCCTATTGCTTCAATTTTTATCGACTAATGGCAAGTCTTCTGATCCTGGAGAGCGCACAGATTGTGAACCGATGCTGCTGACACTGACGCTGCTAATTTCTGATTCCACTGGGTTCCGACACTGATGCTACTAGTTGCTGATACTGAAGTTGCCAGGCTCTTGCTGCTGGGTTCCGACACTGATACGCCAGGTTCTGATGCCGCCGGGTCCCGACACTGATGCTGCCTGATTCCAACACAGATGCTTCTGGCTGCTGACTGATACTGCCAGCTTCCGACACTGATGCTGCCAGGTTCTGATGCCGCCTGGTTCCGACACTGATGCTGATACTGATGCTGCCAGGTTCCGATACTGATGCTGCCAGATTCTGATGCTGCTGACACTGACTTCCTCAGTTACTTTTGATCCGTGACTCTGATCCTAGTTGGACAAGTCTCCATGATTTCTTTTGTTTTTGCAAACCAGTCCGTTTGCAAAAAAGACATGGACAAGTGAACGGCTCCAGAGATACATGAAGAACATAGAACACACAAAAACGGACATCGCACTTGTGGTACAAACCTCAGGGACTCCTAAACTTTTCTAAAGTCTTTTAGTTTGTTTCTATTCTTGCATTTCAGGAGTTGTGACTTTCTAATGTTTCCATCCTTGTAGCTGTATGACAGCTCGTATTTGGAATGATTTGTTTTCTTGAACTTTTCTAGATGAGTGAGAACGAATGTTCGACTGATTAGGGAAAAAAAAATATTTCCATGATCTATTCGGTTGTATATTCCAGAGTGGCGGTTTGTCTATACCTAACAACCTGTCCTCTAAGCTTAGAGACCCCTATAATTTGCCACCTGGATTACAATTATGTAGGAATGGCTGCGTAATCAAAACAAGGACCTCAACATCCAAAACGAGCATTTACCCTTACATCTAGCATCTGATGGAGCCTTTTTCTATACATCCAGCGTCTGATGGAGCGTTCTTCCTTAAGGTCCCGTTACACGGTACAATATTGTGAATATCGCTGAAATATCACGGGTTTGGAGTCGTTCAAACGACATCGTGAGTACGTCA